>JAESVK010000801.1:947442-992357 GCA_017140935.1 Hamamelis virginiana | reverse complement strand
CCATTGATGAACAGCTTCGTAAACTTTATCTCTGGTATCTTCATAAAAGACTCTGCGCTTCCGTTACTCTGACTCGCCATCTCTCTCTCTCTCTCTCTCTCAAGTGTGAGCACGATTAAGTAGGCATAAAAATAGTAAAAAAATATATAAATATTTCACTAGGTATTATTTGTGGGGTCAGCGTTCAAATTTAAATAATTTCAGTCGGTGTCCAGCTACTGCTAAAATACAAACACCATTAACACTCCAAACGAACCGATCCAAGTCAAAGTTTTGAATTGCTCAATTTTGGCTCGATCAAAAGCCTAATTATTTGACTTTGAGTCGAACTCGAGCCTGTACCAAATGAGCCTAGATTTAATATATTTGAGTTTGACTCATTTATTATTGAGCTTGTTTGCGAGCCATTCACGAATAGTTTGATTAATTTTTAATTCTAAATTACAAAAAATTAAAAAGTAAAAATTAATGTAGAAAGCTTAAAAGATAGATTTTATATACTTTGTTTATATTGGAAATAAAAAAATTTAAGCCAAAAAAAGAGTCATGAATATATTTAACTTATTTAAGTCTATATGATAAATTTTTTATAAATCTAAACACAAGGTTATATATGAGCTTGTTCACGAGCCTGGTAACAAATTTGTTCAGGAACACAAATGAGATGAGTCTAAGTATACTTGAGCTTGACTTGTTTATTAAACGAGCCTAAATTTTAGGCTTGAGCTTGTCTTATTTACTAAACAAACAAATTTGAATGAGCCCTTATTGAACATATTTGCAAGTAGCTCATAAAGACGTGGTTCATTTGTAGTCTTGACTGCATTTGTATCATTTGTGGGGTATGTGTTTGGATTTAGACCCTTTTTTTTTTTTTGCCTAAAGGTGCGTAGCATGATTTTATTTCTTAACAAAAAATTCAAGTTATTTCGATTTGACATCGTGAAAATTTTATTTCAATTAAGTCAATGGGGTTAGTCTAGTTATGAAAGTGTAAGGAGAGAAAGAAATGGGATTATATTAGATCAAGGAATCGAATCTCCTTCATTTTATGTGTATATATATATATATATATATATATTCAATCATAAATAAATAAATGAAAATTTTATTTTAATTTTTTAATAATATTATAAATTTTAAAAGTTTCTTTCATAATAGTATCTAAGGTGAATTCAAACCTTCCATTTATTATCAAGGAAATAATTTATTAAAATAGAACACATTTGGAACATTAAATTTGAATAAAATACTACTCGAGTTGATAAATTTATTAATATTTTAAATAATTAATTTAATCTAATTTAATTTAAAACATCCTCACTCACTTGAAAAATAAACGAATCAAATTCAAATCTTATTTTAAACTTATTAATTCATCCAGCCATACTACTCCCCTCATCTTGACTAATTCTAACACATGAATTGGAATTAACAAAGTTATGGCAACTTGTCCTCCCATGTGATGGTGGGACCCATGGATGTGAGGGATGTGGGACCTTATCTTATGATGAATTTATTTTATTTTATTTTTTTATCAAAAATTATTTTATTATATTAAAGGTGGAGTGCAATAAGCATGAAAGCCTATGGAAGTGATGCAATGAATGAGCAAGTGAGATATCCCTATCAATTATATATGGAGTGGACTTTTACCTGTTCAAAAAAGGAATAGTGAGATATTTTATCAATTATATATGGAATTGACTTATTCTTCTATTATAAGGTGTATCTTGTGTAAAAGTGTATAAGATGATCTATATGGAGTAAAATATAGAACCGTTTTTGAAAACCCAACCATTAGATTAGATAAACCACTTATGAATTTCATGATCGCAAAAATTTACAGCAATCCATTGGTTGGTTTCTGAAAAAACTAATTGAAAAAATTGACGAGATTTAATGAACAAAAAAATTACAAATTTTCACTGTGACATTTATTAGAAACCGATTGTTGGATTATTGTAATCTTTTTAACATAAAATTCATATGTAGTTCATCTAATCCAATAATCAATTTTTCAAAATCAATTCGGATCTATATAAAATTGTGTAAGATGCACTTAATACTTAAAATTGAATTAAGTATTAAAATTAACGTTTACAAATAAAACACGCATACGAACTCACATACACATACAATTGAATTCATAGCATCCAATCAAAATTTTATATAATTTTACTTATAAACCTTATATCTAAATAAGAAATACACATTAAAAATAAATACTAATACTCTGTTGAAATAGAAAATTAATAGCACTTTATAATTACTAACTCAGTATGTATTAATTAGAATTTCTTATCCCACCAGATTAATTAACTTTTATTTAACCCCTTCATCTTATACCCTCCCTAAGGGCAGTCAGAGTCGAAGGCAAAATAACAATTGATCCAAATTAAGCCTGCGCGGATTGATCTTGAGACAGTATTTGCCACGTTCAAGTCTGCAAGGCCGGCCCTTCATGTTTGCCACCTCAAAAAATTGTTTGAGGCCCCTAAATTTGAGGGGCCCCAAAATTTTGTAGCCCACCTCCTATAAGGCTATAATCCATTGGCCATTCTAATTGAAAAAAAAAAAAAAAAAAAATCTCCCCTTATATTTTGTAGTCCAGTTGCCCTCCAAAATTGATAGGCCCAAAAAATTTGTAACTGTCCATAACCCATTGTTGCCTCTTTGGATCAATAAATTCTTACTTATCAAAAAAATAAAACTAAGGTATGCAATTTTTTTTTTTATATGTCAAAATATAGAAGGGCCTCATTCTTGGAACTTGCTTGAGGCCCCCCAAAACCCAGGACCGGCCCTGCAAGTCTGTCATTATTATTTTTTTTTTAATAACCGAGTGTCCGAATCAGCTTACACGCACCTCGACTAATACTGCCCTGAACTCTATTATTGTTCGTATAACTAAAGTCAAGTCTATATCCTAGGGTCCAACCCCGCCTATAAAGTTGCTTAAGCTGCTTGAAGACTCTGATCTACCATTATAAATATAAAGTTGCACATGCTTTTTCCATGGTCAAAATTTTTGAAATTTCAAAAAGTCAAATTTTTAGAAAAGTTGCATATACTTTGTCCATGGTCAAAATTTTAGAAATTTCAAAAATTCAAATTGGTCCCTATTATTTTTATTTTATTTTTAAACAATTTTTTGAAAGCAGTTTTTAAATAAAAAGAAATTTAAAATTTATAAAATAAAATATCAATGATTAAAAATTAAAATGAAGTGGACTGTACCATAAGGTGGTACTCAGTGTCAAGAGTACAACATGTTCTCTCCCTCTACAAAATAGATCAAATATATCAATTTACAAGAAAAATCGTATTTAGTTCTAATGGTTCACAAAATTAACCGTATTTCAATTCGTTCGATTTACAAGAAAAATTGTGTTTTATTCTATTTTCAGTGGATTTTTTGAAAACTCGAATTATTAATTACCTGGGATTCTCGATGAACTATGGGATTATCCAAGCTTTTGCATTTTCTACCAACTTTTTTACTAAAAAAATACTATAGCACCAAACACTTTAACTCGAAATTAAAAACCATATTGATGTGTCATGTTTTGAGTGGTGAGACCTCTTCTCTCAAACTGCTTTTCTCTTTTTCACATATTACTCAAATCACGACACGTCAGGCTGGCTATTAATTTCGGGTTAAAGTAGCGGGTGATATAGAATTATTGTTTTACTAATTCATTGTAGATTCCTTCTTGAAAATAAACACGGAACCTACAATACAAATTTCTCCTTGAAAAAAAATTGAAAAAAAAAAACGAAAGGAGGAGAAAGATTTAACAAGAAGATGTTATTGTAATTACATATTTATTTAGGTAATTAATGAGAACATCAAAGAAGAGATTCGATCTCTTTGCCTTGTTATATAAGAAACCCAAGAGGGCAAGATCAGCAGCTGCATCAGCATGATTTACCACTCCCCTCATGACTAATTCTAACCCATGGATTGGAATTAACAAAGTTATAACAACCTGTCCTCCCATGAATTAATAAAGTTATGATAACTTGTCCTGCCATGAGATGGAAGTGGGACCCATGCAAGTGATGGATGTGGGACCTATCTTATGATGAATTATTTTATTTTATTTTTTAAAATCAAAGATTGTTTTATTATATTAGCTTGAAATTCACAATACTTTAATTGAGTGGTCACCATACCTTTAACGTGATAAGGAGAAAAAAAATCTCATTTGATGGAAATTCACAACACATGATTGGTTCCTTTTGATCTATTAATTAATCAGCACGTTCTCAGGACCTTAAAGTGGGAGCGCAATAGCTGCAGCGTATTTTTACTTTTTTACATGTGGAAAAGTATGCAATGATTAAGCAAGTGAGATATCCCTATCGATTATATATGGAATTGACTTTGTACCTCTTAAAAAAAGGAAATTGTTAAAAATATTAAAATAAAAATTATTTTTTATTTTTTTTATTTTTTATATATGAGTTGGTAATGCCGTAGCGGTACTATAAATTAGGAAAAAGACCCTTTTGATTTGAACCTATGGAAAGAAAGTGAATATCATAATAATGAATGGATTTGTCATTAATTTTTAGTGGATTTAGTGATATATCCCTATCAATTACGGAGTATATAAAAAAGACCCTTTTTTTATATATAAGTATATGATTTGATGTCATGATCTTAATGCCTAAATTATTTCAAATTTGAGAAAAATAGACTATCCGGGACTCCTGTTATATAGAAATGAACTTTCTAAAGGAAAAAAAAAAAAAAATTGAAAGAAAGAAGATAAGTGTGGTATAAAAGTTACAATCTTTCTATTATAAGGTGCACCTTACGCAAAATTGCATAAGGCGATCTGCATAAGGCAAAATATAGAACTAACTGTTTTTGAAAAACCAACTGTTGGATTGGATGAATCTTATGAATTTTATGGTCTCAAGAATTTACAGTAATCCACTGGTTGGTTTATGAAAAAACTAATTGCAAAAAACTTGTAATATTTAATGAATAAAATTTATACATATATTTAATCCAATAATTAATTTTTCAAAATTAATTTGGATCTTTATAAAATTGCGTAAGATGCACTTAATACTCGCAATAGAATGAAGTATTAAAATTAAGTTTTACACGACAAGTGTGCCATCAAGGCACCTTGGACGCCCTACTGCTCACGCACAAGATGGCGCCTTGCTATAGAATTGTGTGTACTACATTCAGCATTCTGCCCCGTACATTTTAAAATAATAACACGCGAAGCTTACGTACACTTGGAAGGCGTAAAAAAAATAAAAATAATACAGAGTTTTTTCAAACTTAGTATTGTTTGGTAAGTGTTTTTCTTTTGTAAATCAATTCAAACTTGTTCAGAAAATATGATATAAATACAGATTTTTTCAAACTAACTATAAATTGATTTATATAAAATTATATGACAGAAAGATATCAGAACTGATCAGACCTAATTTTCAAAATGGTAGCCATTGGGATTTAAACAAATCAGTCGGTCCAAGTGGCGGCTAATTACTATTTTCAACAGACGGACCGCCGGATGGAGGGTAAAGTGGACTTTTGTTAAAAACCCTTGAGAAAAATACTGTGAATTCCGGATTTTTTGTTTATAAATTACTGCATCCATCTTATAAAAAGAATTATCCAAACTATAAATACGGACACACCCAGTGATGGCGCTTAGCATGACATCAGATTAGGAACCGAATCGATCTGTTTAGATTGAATTTCAATCCAAAATACTAGCTAGTATACTAAATTAAAGTAGAGGTACCACTCTTTGCTTTATAAATTCAAAATTTTTCTACAAAATAATTGTATCTTCGAAAGGTTTTTGATCAATAGACCGTCCATTAATGTGAAAATTAGTGTTCACATGAATTGTAGGCAGTTGCTCTCTTACAAGTCACAAAGAAGATGGGACCACAATAGGCATGAGAGTGAAAATGGAGCCATTCAGTTTTCGTATCGATCTTCAAGAGAATCACGTTTTATTTTTATTTTTTGTTTCTTCTTTATTTACAGCAATGCCGTGCAAGAAACACGAACTGTGACACCACGTCGTTTTGTCTCTGGGAATTTCTAGGTATGTGGCCAGGGTGACTATAAGAGAGCAAGTGGAGCATGGAGAGCCATGGCCTACGGTGTACGTACAGCCCACGGACCATATATATTCGCAAATCTCACTTTTAATTTTTTTTTTTCTTTAAAATGTACCTACTCTTTTTATTTGCATCTTGCAGATAATGAAATTTATATAAATTTTTTTATTATCACATGTGCAATCCCTTTAACTGACTGTTTTTATGGGCATGCTCTCCGATTTATATCTTATCCAATCTGAGCAGGAGGGATAAGAACATGAATGATTTTGTCTTTACCAATTTTAGGAGGAAAAATACTATAGCATCGGACACTTTAATCCGAAATTAAAAATGATCATGTTTTGAGTTGTGAGGTCCCTCCTCTCAAACCACGACACATTATGATGGTTTTTAATTTCAGGTTCAAGTGTCGGGTGATATAGAATTGTTGTTCTAGGAGTAGTGATATTCATATTTCTTGTACAAATGCTTATAAAAGTGATATTTAATTTCTTAATAGTTTCTTTTATTTTTATTTTTACAACGTAAGGTATCTTAAATATACTCAGCTAGGACTAATCCTAAGGATCAATGAGATCACTCACAAACTTCGTTCAACGTACCAATAATTAGGTGGAATAATGTATTGTACAAAATTAACTAGAGAAACGTCTTCATTGGAGTGGTTTTTTGTGATTATCCACATTTTTTCCCTTTTTCTTAAAAGAGTTGAATGGTTAAATGGCTTGAAAAATAGAGTTGGGGAGTGTGAAAATCAATTTTTGAAATATTGAAATGTGGGAGTTGGAATTGTTCTTAATAGTGAATTTGTACATGAACCAACTTGGAATAATGAAACATGAGCGTGAAATTCAAAAAAAAAAAAAAAAAAATTTGAAAAACGTGAAAATCATTTTAAAGGGGACAATATACGGCACTATTGTCCACTATTGTCCATATACGGCACATTCTAAGAGCATTTCCAATGAGGAGTTTCCTTATATGGCACTATTGTTCTTCAATGAACTTTAAATTAGAGAAAAATATAATATGAACTATTCGGGAGGAGCCGACTATTGCCAATTTTTTTTTTCAAATATGAAAGGTATGAATGGGCACCCTATTGGAGTGTCCTTTTTGCTAGAGGCTCATGGCTTACAAATTTGGTAATGGGAACCCAAAATTGGAGCCCATCGGAGACGCTCTAATGAACCCACCAATTGGTCCAACGCTGGCTAGCCCATGGTTATTCAAGATCTTTCATTCATATTGGGCTTAGCCCGGTCCAAAACAGAGAATGCCCACTATTAAGATTTAAGGAGACAAAAGCAGATGTCTAGTTTCGCCATCAGATAAAGGAAGCCAAAAAGATTAGTTCATTGGTCCAGAGAAAATGACATGCACTACACGCAACCCTTGTCACTGGGACCCTTAGAGAAAAGGAAAAATCAAAATAATAAAAGATTTTTTTTTTTTTTTGGGTAATGAAAAGTTTAGGTGAAGGGAGGCTATCCCAGTCCAGGGCCAGAGCAAGCTGCAGGTCTCAGCGAAGAGTTATATTGGACTTATAGATCGTCCACCAAGAATGACTGCTGGCAGCGGGAGTCAAATCTAGGCCTTACAAACGAAGTATTCGATCCTTACCAACTCAACCAACCCCCGTTGGCAAATAATAAAAAAATTTTAAATCTTTTTGAATATGATGGAATATGTGATACCTTTAATATTAATTTATCAATTCATCCAAAAGTTTACAAGAATAAATTATCAATCGACAATATAAAAGAATTTTTTTAGAGCTAGTTTTTGCCATAATCATTTTTAATATAAAAACTGTAATAATAACCATTCTATTACCCTTCAAATAGTCCATAGTGATTATCAACCCATCTCTTAAACCAGGTGAAATTCTGAATTCTAAAAATAATTTAATTGACGAAAAATAAAAGGAGAGACCAAAAAGAGTATATTCTCTTTATATAATAAAGTAGAAGATATAAATATTTAGGATCAATATGAACCACCAAAGTGGCCAAAAGAAGAAAAATAGATAAGCTTGATATTCTTTTTCATTATTTATGTTTAAATTCAAGCACCCAACAACATATCAACATCGGAAGTGACCAAAATAATAAATGGATAAGGACATAAAAGAGGTTGATGGCTTTCCTTTTCATTATTCAAGCATTCAAATACCCTGAACTTGTGTGTGTGTGTTTGAATTTGTAACTCATGCATGGATGGTAATAGAGGAATTACAGTAATATATGGAGTGCTCTATTAAATTAATGGATTACTGCTCGAACTATCTTTCATACTTAGCCTAACAATTTTACTAAATCAATACGAATTATTTTTTATTTTGCCTCCCCTTAAATATTTTTAATCCTTTCATTTTACCTTCCAATCCCATACTCTTTTTTTCCCTATATAAAAGCTCTAATCGCACTTCAATGCTTTCAAAATAGAAGATAGTTGTCCATATATTGAATTGAAATATGATTCGTCGGCTTCTATTATAAGGTGCGTTTTACGCAACTTTGTGTAAGGTGACTTCTATAGGAGCAAATGTAGATCATATTTTGAAAAAATTGATTGTTAGATTAGATGAACTACTTATGAATTTTATGTTTGTCAAAAATCATAGTGATCTAACGGTCAGTTTCTGAAAAAACTAACTATGAAAAACTGGTGACATTTTAAAGAAAAAAAAAAGTCACAATTTTTCGTTGTGGCATTTTTCAGAAACTGGCCATTGGATCACTGTGATTTTTAGGGAATATGAAGTTCATTAGCATATCATCTAATCCAATAATCAGTTTTTCAAAATATGGTTTGCATTTGGCCCTATAGAAGTCACCTTACGTAATTTGACCCTAAAGAAGTCACTGTGATTTTGCGTAAGGTACTCCTCACGATAGAAGCTCTGTGATTTATCATATATCAATGAATTATAAAATTTTGGAATTTTTTCTACCTCAAACTAATAGGATAAAAAAATTGGAATAAGGTACTAACAACCAATTAAAGGCCACATTTGTATTAGCTTTCCCTAATGTCATTTTTGAAAAACTATTTTTTCGCATATCTCTTTAGAATTATGTCTAAATTTTCTCAAGTCATATAAATGTGATTATCACTTATCTCTATGAATCAAGTAGAATTTTGAGTTCTAAAAGTGATTTTAAGCAAAGATAGTTCAAATCAGGCCAAAGTTCGCCTTCCTTGAATTGAATTCCTGGCTTCGCCCCTTGATTTAACATTGCTATGTAGATCACAATTAATCAATGTGGCATGTCGATCATGTCAATTATTATATTTATTTATTCTGACAAGCGTCTTCCTTGGAAAAATTATTGAGCGTTCGGATTAAATAATAGAGGATAAGGAGGAGCTAGGTGAGTTCCTTCAAATGTGACCTACATACAATTTATAGATTGATGGATCCATATGCCGGAAGGTTGCAGCTTTGCTTAATTCAGCTGGTGATTAAGTCTTCGCAGACAAGAACAAATGGATGAAAGATGACATATTATAGCACTTTTAGCTCTAAAACCGTCAGCAAATTGCCATTTCTGTTCAAGTCAAGCTAAAGAAAACGCTAGCAGTTATTTCCAACGTCCCACCTTTCACTCACGGAATTAATGGGGCGTTACGTTACTCAATTAATTGTTTGTCATTAATGTCCAGCTACCACTTACGTTTTATTTGCGGGTCTAGGAGAGAAGAGAAGAGATATCAAAATATTACTTAGGAGAGAGAAAAGACGGATAATAGTAGCAGAATTGCTAGCATCCAGCCGGCCTGATGCTAGCCGCATCCGGTCACCTCCATTTAGGGGGGTGATGCAGGTCACGGTTTCATATTTCAATTGTTGGATTTTCTTTTCATGCAGTGCTTGTCATGCCTACCAAAAATCACAGTGATTCGACGGTTGGTTTCTGAGAAAACTGATTTTGAAAAAAAATTGAAATTCAACTGTGGGATCACTGTGATTTTTTGTAGGCATGACAAGCACTGCATGAATAGAAAATCCAACGGTTGAAATGTGAAACCGTGACCTGCATCACCCCCTAAATGGGGGTGACCGGATGCAGCTAGCATCAGGCCAACTGGATGCTAGCAATTCTCTGTGTATATACATATATATATGATCCATTGGGGTTCGGACCGCAAGTGGACTACGGCCATTTGGCCTTGCTCCAGTGGTCGGTTCCAAATTCCGACTGTTGGATATGATGCTCATCCCCTGCATGTCACGCCTGTAAAAAATCATGCCGATCCGAAATGATAAAATGATAAAATAAGAACTTAACCTTGAATCAGATGGATATTGAGTGAAGGAAGCAGAAACCTCTTGAAGTACTCTTTCTCAAGTTGTAGAGCAAACACACACACACATATATATATATAGAAAAATATTCTAGTGAGCATTTGCTGACTTTAAGCTAAAGTAAGCAAAGAACACAAACCCTTGGATTAGAATCTTAAGATGAATCTTCCATTAAGTGAATGAGAATCCAAGGGCTTGTGTTATTTGCTGACTTTAACTAAAGTAAGCACATGCTGACTAGATCACTTCTCTATATATATATATATGCTGCGAGATTCCTCATGCTTAATTTTTAATGGGTTGTCTCCAACAGGAATAGAAAGAAGGTTTAGTTGATAATATTTATATAGGCCATCAAGAATCTCAGGAAGCATCTCAACTTGACGGTGATCGAATAAATTAAGTAATATAATATGGCTAGCGTTAATTTGTGTCCTGCCATGGTTTTAGATCTTCATCTCGGTCAAACTCCTAACTTGTACGAGACAAATTTGACATTCTTTTCAAAAATTAATTAAAATTAATCTAAAACATCCATCTCTCTCTCTCAAACTCCAAACTACTAGGCAAGATTGGAGAGAAAACAGGTTAAAGAAAATCTAAATCAAATCAAACTAGCTTCAAGATCGTAAGGAAACACTGAGGAAATATTATCGAGATAATTAATGAAGGTCAAAAACAAAAAAACAATCAAAAGTAACAATATTTGAAAGCTAGATTTTCAGTATCTAACCTGCATGTTAATACCACAAAAAAGAAGAGAGAGAGAGAGAGAGAGAGAAATGGATGGACATCACTAATATATATATATATATATATATATATAACTAGGCTTAATGAATTCCATGATCAATTAATGATCAAAATTAAGAAGTGAAACACAAATACATGATTTCTTAAACGACCCCTTTCTTTAGAAAGACAATAGAAGGATCAGCAAACCGAGCAGAGAATGATCGAGAGAGGCAATCTGGTTCATCCCACATGGACCCCTGATCAAAATTCTGTGAATACGTGTAAGGATCATAGGAGGGGACCTGCACAAACGAAGACTGATCAAAAAACTTTCTCTTCTCTTTCTTAAACTTCCTCCACAGCACCTTCCACCTCTGCTTACTTGACTCTGTGGACGGCCGTACACTCAGCGATTCTCCCTCTTCGTAGCTCCGGTCCATCCGGATTATCTCACTGCCTGAACTGCACCAATTTCGGACGTCCATTGCTAACACAAGACCAGGGCTTCTGCCACTGAAGCTTGGCTGCTAATTGGGACCCTGCCCGTGAGAGACTCTCAAATGCTGTCTCAACATTTATATAAAGGATAGATAAGCATACGGTCATGTATCAATGGATGTTACAAAAGAGAAATTATTTGACTGAATTAATTCAGTCAATAACTTTCGGGTAATGATTCTCGTGAAAAGTGACTGGGAGGTGCTTCAAGACTGAAATGATATAATAAGAAATACATGTCATTTCCGGATTATATGGATCCCATTCTATAATTTACAAGAAGCACATGACGCACGTGAGGGAGGTGAAGGACTGAGAGTTGAGAGTATGAGCTTTATGGAGGATTTTTCATCTTAATATTAGTCAAAAAGTGTTTCTTGCATAAGCAAATTGCCTTTCGGCTACAAGTAAACTAGAATATCAAAAAGGGCAAAAGTAAAAAATGAAAATACCCAGATGATGAGTCAGAAATCAAAATCCAAGTCATGGCCCCACCCTCTAGCAAATTGGCAAATTGATGTTGATCGCCTATTGATCTAGTGGTATACATCCATTCCCATTTTTAAGAAATATTTTCGAGTTCAAATACATAAAAGTACATCTGTCTATTTATATTAGTATTAAAAAATTGGAGTAAATATGTACTCATTAGCTCAATATATGCACACTAGCTCTTTCTAAATATTGTAATTTAATGATTTTTTATTTACAAAAAAAATGCTCAAAATATATACTAGCTCGATCTTGTCAGTGTACGCTTACTTTTGCTAAAATAAGCATGAGGTTATAGATAACTGTGGGATACATATTTTAAAAAACTAACCATTGAATTAGATATTCTTCTTACGGATATCATGCATGCTAAAAATCATGGTTATCTAGTGTCAACATCTCAAAATGTAGATTATAAAATACTGTGACCGCTGAAAATTATATATCACAAGTTTCTCCACTGACATTTTTGAAAAATCGGGCATTAAATTATTGTGATTTTTGGAATGCCCAAACATAATATCTAATCCAATAGTTAATTTTTCAAAATATGTATCCCCACAATTATCTATTATTTCATACTTGCCTATGCTAAAATAAACATATAGCGACAAATTATATAGATATATATATGGAAAGGAAAAACTAGGGGTGGCAATTCGTGTAAACAGGTCGGGTTCGTGTCGTGTCGAGAGGCATGTATTTGAGCATATGGGTCAACACGAACACGACCTGTTTATTAATTGAGTCAAAAATTCAAACACGAACACGACCTGTTTATAATTGAGTTGACACGAACCTAACCCAATTAACCCATTTAATAATTGGGTCGTGTTTAGGTCAACACGAGTACACGACCAATCCAACGCGATTATAACCCAATTAACTTGAAACGAATCTGCTTACTTTTTTACTTATATTTAAACACCAAAAATCATATAAATTACTTGTTTGTCAATGCAGCTTAAGTAAACATCCCAAAATGAAAATCATACTAAATAAATTAAAATCATCCCAAAATAAAATTATAAATTAAAATCATAACAGATCAAACAAAAATAAGAAATGCTTAGAACAAAAAGACATAATAGATCAAACACAAATTCGTGAGATATCAAAGCAAAATTTTTTTAAAAAACATAAATCCCAACCATCACAAGAATGCATTAACCGGAAACTTGACAACCAAAAAATTTATATGTTGTGCATGTGGGTGTAGGTGTGGCCGTGTGGGTGAGAGAGAGGGCTAGAGAGAGAGAGAGACATATTAGATTACCAGGTGGTTGTGGGAGATGAAAAGATGGAGTTAGGGCTTGGATGTGTGGGAAATGAAGAGTTGGTTTGGACTTTGGATGAGAGTTGAGTGTGGAGGCACAATCTGCATGAAGTCATTTCATGCTGCAAATCGCATGAAACGAGATGCTTTAATTATTTTTTAAATGGATCCAAATGGATAAATGAGTTATACAGGTCAAAAGCGGGTTATATGGGTCGGATTGACACAAACATGACCCGTATATTAGGCGGGTCAATTTCTGGTTACACGGATTGATACTAAACCGACACGCCTAACTACACTGGCTAAACGGATCGACCCGATTATGACCCGAACACGATTAGGAATAACCCAAACCCACTATCTTCATGTGCGGTTCGTATCGTGTTCTCAGGTTGTGTCTCATTTTGCCACCCCTAGAAAAAACTCATAGCAAGTCATAAACTTCATTATTTTTTTTAATTGAATTGATGAGCAAAATCCCTTAACCTCTAGCCTCCTTGCGATTGGGAGAGATACTATCTAAACAATAAGAGTGGTGATCATCGATGTCGCTCTTCTTTTATTCTTTAAATTTTTTTTTAAGCCAAACTATAAAAACCTATTTTAATCCCAAAATATCTCAATAATAACAATAAAGTATGAATGTACATTTTATTTTATGTGCTCAAACTTAAGCTTCTCCCCCAGGACCCACTGTACAGCGAAGGAATATAATAATAAAATATGTGCCCCACAAAACTTTATTCCCACCAAAAAAAGGAACATGGGCCAAAACTTTCTTTTTGAGATGCTCAAATGGACAGTCGAGGATTAATCCTGAAATTGACAAGCAAAGCAACCATGGGGCCATGGGGCAGGCAGTAGTGGTTCTGAATTCTGATTGCTACACAGGGCTTCAAAGATTACCCCAATTTCTTCTCACCATCCCACATTCACCTGTTTGCCAGAGCACAGGCACATGACTAAGTCAAAACACAATGCTTCTAGGTCCCCCAAAATGTGTCCTCAATTAA
Source organism: Hamamelis virginiana (assembly GCA_017140935.1). Lineage (NCBI taxonomy): Eukaryota > Viridiplantae > Streptophyta > Magnoliopsida > Saxifragales > Hamamelidaceae > Hamamelis > Hamamelis virginiana. The sequence goes on along the minus strand of JAESVK010000801.1, from coordinate 977,920 downwards.
TTCTGACCATCTTTTTTAAAAAAAAAAAAAAAATTTCGCTCAATTTTTTCCTTTTCATTGGTTAAAAAAAAGAAGGAGCATGTAGCATTTTACTCAATGATATGTGCAAAAGGTTGGCTCAAAGTTTCTAACTAGGATGACACTCCAGTTTAATCTTGTTGAACCAAATAAGGAGGCAAATCAACTCACTGAAAATCCCAAGCACTGATCCAGTTGATCTTCTATTCCATTGTAATAGTTACAACAATTGATAATGGCATGGTCTTTTACAATAATAGAGCATCATTATCTTAGGGTGAAACTCCTTTTGACACTACTCTGTAATTTGGAGTGCCTCTAAGAGGTTCTTTTTCCTCTCTTTTCTCTTTTTTTTTTTTTTTCAAAAAAAAATTAAAAATTAAAAATTAAAAGAAGAAGAAGACATGATTCTTCATCTGTTGGCCATTATATAAACTTTTCGGATTTGAACTTGCCTCTATGAAAGCATTCCTATAAGTTAGTGATTAGGAAAGACGATGCTGGCCGCATTCCAGACTCTCTTTATGCTCTCTGTGAAAGCAAACCTCTAAATGAAGGAAAACAATTTCTCTCTATAAGCATTCCAAGACTTGTTTACATGTTCTCCAGGAGGCTGGCGATGAGTTGTGTTTCTGCAAACCACCAACCTGTACATATTAAAAGTAATAATTAAAAAAAAAAATTCCGTAGTAAAAGCTTATTTCATATTTCATAAATAATGCCAGGATTCAATGCAGAACAATCAAGTCCAGGAGTCAAACCCACGTCCCATATCGACCAGCAGTTGGTGGATTCGGGACTGACTGCCAGCTCTGTTCTACATGAAAGCAACTCTTATGTAATGCAAGGCAGCCTACATACAGGTAGTCTGAGCAAAAAGGAAACTGCTAGTTGTGCACATTCCAAGCTATGCAGATTCAAAACCCCTATGAAGGCATTGTATGCTCTAGAATTCCAAAATTTGCAGGTGTAAACTTTGTGTATGTAACAAAAACTTAAGAATGTAGTTAGAAATACTCTGTGTGCCAAAAACTTTCATTAGGTGACTCAAGAATGAAAGCAGAATTCCTGTCTAAAATGTAGTCAAGAGCAAAGGACAAATAAAATCTGTCCTCTGAATAAATGTTGGAAAAATATAAATATGAAAAACAGCAATAATACAATTTTAAAGAAGGAAAACTATACATCTGTGCAGTACAGCATTACGTAAGAAGAAAAGGAAAGTTGACACACATCATCAGCCATCCAGAAATAAAGGCCTTGTAAGTGAGAAAGAAAATATAATAGATAACGTAATGGGCTAGATTGGATAGTGTACCTGCCTTTAAACCGGCAAGTCATGTCTCTTCTTAAAAATCCCATAGTTCAAGATACTGTTCTCCCATAGCAGATGGAGGCAATATACAGATTCTTTGCCCATTTATCCTGCCACATAGACAAAAATAAAACTAACTGTCTGCAATGAGGTCAAAACAAACCATGTACATTACAAGGGTTAAGTGCTCTATCAAGAAATCTACCTAAACAGTTTGTAAGTGTTCAACATAATATTTATGCACGCACAGGTAAAAAATCTTAAATCCATTTGATTAACAGGTAGGACTTTTTCATCATTTTTTTATCTTCCAAAATCCTATATTCTATTAATTTAGATGAACTTCTAAATTAAGAGATCAGCATGCTTTGTCCATCATGAATAGAAAGCACTAGCATAATCATAGTCAAACTGCCTTTTACAGGCTAAAACGTTAGCCACTAGGTTTGTTGGCATATATGCCCTATAGAAATTATAATGTATTGTTCCTATACGGCCAAAGATTTCTTTCAGAAGTTTACTACGGTTCGATGGACCAATGTAACATTCTTTATCCCATTCAATGACCTGCAAAAAGCCTTGTGGTCAAACTACGGTGCCTATAATAGTGTCGCCATATCATAACTGCAATATCAAAAACAAGATCTGTAAAGCAAGATGAAAGGGTTTTGAGAAGGGGGAAGCGGCGGGGAGGGGAGCTTTGAGGACCTCTATTCTCTGCTTCAATGATATCCAATGGGCAACTGAACAAGGATGTATGAAAACCATTCCATTTTGTTTTACTTAGCACTTTAACACAAACTCAAATCTGAACAGAAATCATAGCCATCTCCCTAAGGAAGAAGGATAAGGAATGATCAGATAAAATACACTACGTCAATTTTTAAAATTCCATGCCTCGTATATATCACAAATAATCATTTCAGACACTATAGAAAGCGTAAAAAGAACAATTTCAAATGCTATCTAAAATACTCCATAGAACTTGGATAGTGCAATTTAAATGTACCTTAACATGGGTACTTGGAAATACAGATGTCCTCAGAGTTTCTTGTGTCACATCCTGTGATTTCCTCTTGGGTGCACTAAGTATGAATGCAGCTTGATCTGCGGTTGCAGCAGTTGAGGTAATTCGATATCCATTCTCCCACCTTCTATGGATTCCCTCGCTTGGATAGAGGAAATCAAGTTCAACAACCTGAACATAAGTATTATGTACATAAGATATAAATGCCTTATGCAGAATCCCATCTCATCTGAAATACAGTATTAACAGTCCACCAAGGACTACCTGATTATTATAACCTGCATTTCGAGACATGACAATGCCCCATCTGCTACCAGCAGTGGTCATGGAGGTAACAGAGAAGCCTTCTTTCCACTTCTTATTGATCCATTTGAAAGGAAATACATCACTAACTTTGTAGGACTGTTGTGTATAAGATGTCCCTTCATTGGCAAGAGAAAAGGCAATATCAGCATCATAATAATGAACAGGATATTGCATCATAATAATGAACAGCTTTCAAGCAGTCAATGGAAATATAGCATATATAGAACTGATCCTTTATCACCTCAGAAATATTTGTCTGAAAATTAAAATTTTAATTTATGATGTTACCTTGTAAATCATAATTTAGAATTTATTATCAGAATCTCGTATGTTCATTTTTCAAACTAAAGTTTTTGTAGGACCAGATATAATTTTTTTTAGAGACCCTTTTTTGGTCAAACCCATAAACCAATTTATAAAATGGAACCCAATGAAATCCCACCAGCAAAATTTTAATAATATGGCCTCATTAACCCAATAAAGCAAATTCAGACATGATTCATGGGATAGTGACATGCATTTCTAATACTTTAAGTAATTATACAAAAGTAAATATGAGTATACAAACAACATTTTGGTAAATATAAGTATACAAACAGCATTTTGGGTGCATAAACCCTACAGCACACTCTTGAATTACAATATAAAGAAGCCTGCAGCAGCTTATAATTCCAAGATTTCGGATCGAATTGGTCTACTTGAGAGATTTGATTCATTCTAAATTAAAGAATTCAGAATGAAAGGGCTTAATTAATTCATACTGTCTTCCTATCCAATCAATGAATAAATTATGATAAAGGGCAATATTGTGAAGTAGACCACCCAGGTTCGGGTCCATAAGCAGTGACAATTGCCCTATGAAGACTTACTTTCACTACGGCTCCAGTGGGTTCCCTTAACCAAGTCACTACCTGTGAGGCTATGAGTCGCCAGCTCATTATTCAACATATACGTGGCCAGAGCCCTTTGCTCCTCTAAAAGGAAGACTCATAGAATGACAGAGAAATATAAAGCTTTTGCACATTCTCGTTATTCCATGAAGAGGATCTATATAGACATCCCCCTGATTGGCCTTGTGCAGTAACACCCCATGGGAAGTTGCTTATCATCATAAAGCAGGTATTAGCTTTTGAGTGGTCTCTTAACCCAACCAAACCTCCCCCCCCGGTCTTTTTGTCTCATTTATAATCTACTATTTGGGTTCTTATTCTTATTCTAATCCAGATAATGGCCTACTTCTTCACATCCAACTGGCAATGCATACAGTTGTACACAGGCAATTCATTATGAAAGAATCATGGTATACACTTACAATGTTAAGGAATACAAGAAACTATGAAAATACATCTGATGTCCAAAATTTATCGAGCCTTTCTAAGCAAAAAGTTGCTAGCTACACTAAACTTTAAATTTAAATAGACTCTTCTACTCTATAAATAATTTTCATGCAGCAGCACCTTTCAAATAGATAAAAAAGAGGCATTACCACTACTACGTCACCAACTCTCAATCAATTGGAACACCTTTCGAGGAAATACCCGTTTGAGGCATTACCACTCCTACACCGCCAAACACTAAACTAAAAGAATGATAGTTCAAAGTTTGTAAACAAAAGGTACATAGCTAAGTTTGCAATATTCGCAAATAGGACGTGAAAAAGTTTTGCATAATTAATGCTTTGTTCGATTTCCAAGAAGTTGTAAGAAAGAAGACATTTAAAGTTAGAACCACCTTTCTAACGTCATCCTGCAATAAATTTCCATGTTTTCATTTCTTTTCCTTGTTTTCACATAATACATTTTTTAACTTCATGTCACATTCTCCTTTTCATGTAGACAATAATAAGGAGAAAAGAGTATGTTGCAACCTAAAACAAGTAAGAACAACTGTTCGCATCTCTGAGGATTTCACTGAGATGGTAGGCAATTAATTAGAGAATGTAGGACAATATATGAGCTCATTGCTAATTTCCTTAAACCTAAACAAGTTAAGTAAGCACAGCTGTTAGCATCTCTGAGGATTTCACTGAAATGGAAGGCAATTAATTAGAGATGCAGGACAGTTATGAGCTCATTGTTAATTACCTTAGGGTGCATTTTCACATTCCATATTGATCAAATTGCATCATTTGTGTGTGTTTCACATGGCTTATGTAGGTACTACATAGTACATGCCCGTTATCCAGAACAGGGCCACTACTAATAGAATCTGATTACGAATTTCTTGAAATGATGCCAATTCAACTTCCACTATCATATGAGATGACAGCTGCCATTTTTTATAATGGCCCCATACACAATGAAGGATTTTTAACCACAACGAAGGATTTTTAACCCCCAAACACTATGCAAAAGACAATGGAGCCCAAAAATTTTGGTAGGATGTTCAAAGTAGTCATCTATTCCAATAATTTTCAGGGTTTTCTCTAATAGAATTCACGTTGTGACACCGTTATATATATATATATATATATATTATCCTCTAGCCACTTTGGAGCGAACACCACTTTAATCTGAGCTATAGCCAAAGTTCAGGCTTGAGAACAGGGTCGTGATAAGTCCCACAGCCAATGTGGCCTAACTTATGAAACCAAACAATATAGATACAAACCTGGCCATCTTATATTCCACTCCTTTAAATAAATACAATAAGCCAGATGCATGAAAGCTTGAAAAAATGAAGACAAAATTAAAAAGTTCTACCTACCCTTGGACATTACCACCACGGCACTACCATTGCAAGCACCAGCAACTGAAGTGATATAGTAGTTCTTGTCCCACTGTTCCATTATCCACTCCTGATGGAAGAAAAAAAAATCAGAAACAAATAGAGCTACAAGAAATGGATAATTTGATCGATGAAATAGCAGAAACTTATGGCAGAGGAAACACCAACCTTGTGCAAGAAAATGGGTGAGAGTTCATAAACCTGGGATGTGAACCCGGTCCCTGCATCCATAATGACGGCCCACAAGTTCACTGATGCAGCTACACAGCTAATGTACAAACCATCTTCCCTTCCTTTCTCCACATGCTGGTGAAGTCTCGAATCCATTACATTGTAGTGATACCTGCAGTGAAGACTTCCCATTACATGTTGACTGAGAGAACAAGAGTCCAGTACAAACAATGAGTGGAAAATAAGATTCTAGGAATAACAGCCATTATTGACCTCACAGTCCCTTCAAAATGCACCACAAATGGTTACTATAGGTTTCAGCCCCACGGGTTTGGGGTGGAGGTGGAATGGATTCATAGCCTAGTTATGGGCAAGGCTTTGAATAAAGTTTACCACAAAGAATATGGAAATTAAGGAATTTCTATATTTAATTTATATTTATACAGTCCCAAACCCAGATGAAGGAAGATGGTTGTGGTAAGTAGATGGTCAACGTAAAACTTATAATCATACATTAAGAATATAGCCAATCCCATGAGTTGGGATCAAGGCTTGGTTGAGTTAAGTTTATCTAAGATGATTGAGAAAGAAAAGTTAAAAAATAAATGAACAAATTTCTGCATCCCCTAACCCTATTGCTTAGTTCTCAATTTCCCATCATTTACCTCTGCTTCATTGATGATCTGGAATTATAGACTGAGATCCACTGGGTAGCTGGAGTACCAAGTCGAACTTTCTTCTTCGGCTGCCCACCATCTTCCAGCTCAACAAGAAATCTTCCCCTTTTTTGACCCACCTATGACAGACACATCAAAGATTTAGCAATCAATTGTAGAACAACCCACAAAATATAAAGGAAAAATTATTTGACCTAAACCCCAAGCAACAACCTTCGAAGCTCCGTCAGTTCTGATAGGTCGTAATAATGCATTGGAACCTATGCTGTTTTCAAAAAGTGCAATGAGCTTTGCGTAATTGGGTTCTTCGTCAAATCTCATATTGGTCACCATCTCAAGGAATTGTTGGAAAGGAGGAGGGCACAAGCAACAAAGCATCTCAGATGAACTTGCCATCTTCTTCTTACAAACAAGAAATCCTTTGTTCTCTCCCTGCAGCTCAAGAGTTCACCGAATCAGTATATATTATAAATAAAGAATTAACTAAGCAGTCTAAGCTACGAACATGAAAAATGGCAATGCATGGTGGAACCCTGAAATGAACTCACAATGAAACCTTGCCAGGGAAGCTTTCCTCTTAGGAGGAATATCAGAGTATAAGCTAAAGACTCAAGATCATCCCTTCGACTTCCTGTCCTACCCAAATGAGCATGTACACTAGCATAACGTACAGTTCCCCTGTCAAAAACATAACACGTATCTGGCTGTTTTAAGATATAAATTTTGAGTGCTTTTAATTTGAAGGAAATTAAAACCAGGAAAAGTGTGAACAATTCGATAAGACATGGTAATAGGGTTCATGATTAAATTGACGTACTCCCTCCGTCCTACAAAGATAGGCCTTCTTTCCTTTTTTGGCTGTCCTAAAATGATAGTCCATTTTGAAAAGTCAATTTATATTTCTTTTAACTTTCCCATATCATCCTTTATTTTTCCAAGAATGCCTTGACATGACACCAAATGCAATTAAAGAAAAAGGGTAGTTTTGGAAATAAAAGGTAAAAAAGATCACAAATCAATGCATTAATGAGTTTTCTTAATATGCGTGTTTTTTGGAAGAGACCTATTTTTATGGGATGGGGGGAGTAATACTTAATATGATATGAATGAGGCATGTAAAAACAGCCTCTAATCTGAATCAGGACTTGCCAGCAAATAAATAAATAATGAAGCTAAGTTCCTTCATTGTGGAGAAGAATGGAATTCATTTTATAAAAAGAATTGTTTTTCTTCAGCTGCTTCAAACACAAGAGTGGGAGTTTTCTAGAACCATATCCAAAACCTGATCTCACACCATACCAAAAGTAGTCTTAGTGATGGATGCCATTACCTGAAAACATCTGGCTTTTGGTCATAATCAACATGACGACCAGAAGATGCATCCCTCCATCTTGAAGCTGAAGTAAAGAAAGTATCATAGTACGGAACCAATTACAACTCCTCCCACAATTTGCTAAACATAAAACTACAGAAGCATTCTGGACGTTAAGTACTGAGTATGATTGGAACTTATCAAATAGAGAAGACATACCCAAACCAAGATCAATTAAATACAACTTCTTCTCATTAGGTGTTCCAGGCTGGCCAAGCAAAAAGTTCTCCGGTTTTACATCTCCATGCACAAAACTGAGACACAAACCAAGTAATTATGAACATATTTTATGGTAACAGAAGTAATAAAAAAAAATAAAAAAATTAACAGTTTGGAAGTACCCTTTCAAGTGAAGCTGCTCAAGTATTGATATTGCCTCCACCGCAATACAAGCAACCATCTCTTCAGACAGCCTATGCAAGGCGCAAAAACAATAGGAAACAAGAACAAAATACTAAACACAATACCTCAAAATTAAAAGGAAGATTATTACGATTTGGGGATGAAAATTATTCAAGGAGAAAAAGGGAAGAATTTAATTATCATACATCTGGTTGCTAGAGTTCCAAACATCCCATAAACTTGGGCCCAGCATGTCCATGACCTGAATTTACATAACCACAAAAAGTGAGTACAATATATTAAGGAATAAGGAATACTCCTCATTAGTGGAGATAAATAGAAACATTTTGAAAAGACATAATTTAAATAATAATGGTGGCGAAACTCACAAGGATATAGTAGTCTCCCTGGCGACCTTTGTAATGGACCAACGGAAGTCCATAACAACCATTAAGAGTGCTTCATGACGATTTCGAAACAGAAAGATCAGTTAGGTTGTAATTAGTAAATTAGAAAATGCTCCAAATAACAGTAAGAATTAAATCTTGCCTACCTGTAAACTTGCCACTCAAAAGGAGGGCCATAAGTGCATCCCTTACCGTTTCGGTGCTCCAACTTCAAAGCAACCTGCAAAAGGAAACAGGTGGCTGTCATTAGCTTCAAACTTCCGAGGACAGGGATACTGCACCAGAAGAAAAAAGAATACCTCAAAGGCATCAGGCCCACTGCGCCCTGCGCCACCCGTCACCCTTCTTCCAACATAAACTTGCCCAAAACCCCCTTTGCCCAGCTTTCTCTCTAACTTGTACACGGGGGATTTGCCGAATTGTACCTGAAAAATAAAGCAGAAAACATAAAAATAATACTTTGAAGACAGTCTTCAATACATGAAATAGGGGAACTGAGATGGTCGGTACAAATAACTATTACGGAGTATTTTTTTTTAAGTAAACAACCCTACTACTTAGGTAACAAGATGGTAAAACATCATTGATCACATGATTTTCAATGACTGGCATTGCATTAAATCAGCTTCACACAGAAACAGAGAATTTCAGAGTTGAAGTATTCAACTCGGAACTCAATGACATGACGACTGTCCGCCATGGGCCGGATAAAATTCACATCTCCACTAAATAATTTGTTTTCCCTCAATCAAAATATAGAAACACGATCACTTAACATGACTTAGTTGGCTGTTTTATAGACCTTGGCCTGATTGCTACACATGCTGCTCGCATCTGACAGACTGATACTATTATCCATGACAATACAAATTGGATGTGTTGCTGATACTAAAATAAAATTAAGTGATATAAATAAGACCACCTTAAACAAACAATCATCAATGAGTAATATACATTCAGTAAACTTCTAAATGAAGCCACACATAGGCAAAAAAAGAAAGAAGCAATTTAAAGGCAATTTAAAAACAGCAGATAATCGCAAAGAGGCAATAAGAATTAGTACCCTTTCAGGAAGTGGACTAGCATTTCCTTCCTCCTCAACAGCAGCCAGTTTTTCTGCACTTTTCTCTACGACCAACTCATTGTTAATGGGGACCACCTCTTTCACTGGTAAGTCCAAATCTGTGCGCCCCAGGCCACCAACTGCAGGACCAAAAGCCTTGGCATTCTTGTCTTGATTTATTGCTCTACACCCTCTACCTCTACCAGCTGGCCTTGGCATTGGGCAAAGAGATGCAGGGTTAACTGGCTTTGGCAGAGGTGATTCCAAGATTGGTGCTTTGGAACCATTACCTCTTCCGGCACCACGCCGAGCAGTTGGAACTAAAACAGCAGTATTCTCCAGTACATCATTGACTTTCTTTGATCGCCGAACCCCACTTCTCAAATCTGGCATTCTTTTCCCATGCAAAAAGAGACGTCTATCTAACTTTCTTCTCCGACCCCAAAAGGATTATTCCTTTCAATAATTTAGACGTAAAAGCTTCAACCTAAGAAAAAAAAGAGAATAAAAATGAACGATTGAACAAACTATCTCATGGTAAATATTTAAATTCTTAATGTCCCGTGGAACCTCAATTTCAGATATTTAGCCAGAAAATCAATCTTTAATTGAACCCTAAAGTTGCAAACATTTAAACTCACATGAAATATATAAATTCTATTACATAAGAATAGCAACAAACCAATAAGAACAACAAAATAAATATGCACATTTGCACACAATGGGAAATCATATCATCAAGGAAAATTCAATAGCCCACCTCAATCTGAAAGGACACTCAAATTCTAACGACCTTAAAGTTGCATTGCAAACTTTGATTATTGATCATCAAAATAGTTATCCGAATTCAAGTTTATAAGACTGGATTCGAAACAACTGTAGCTAAAACTCTTACAGTCATGCACAATTCCATTTATATATATATATATATATATATATATATATATATATATATATATATATATAAATGTTACAACCATCATTGATCTGTGGTCTTCCAAAAACCTGATCACCCACGAATTCAGACCCATCAGTTCAAATGCAAAAATCCACCAAAGGGGAAAATGACTAACACACACCATACAAAGTAAGATGTAAGAACCATTTCTTAAAATTCCTAATCCAAACCAAAACCAGTGCCTTAAAGTTAAAATTTTTAACTTATGCAATCACTTCTAACCAAAACCAGAACCTAATATAAATCGAACCCGTGCCGATTGGACCACTCATAAATCAGCTGATCATCCACGGAGCCATGCAATACATCAAACAAATATATACACAGAAAGCTCTAAAAAAAGATCAATATCCATTTACAGATGCATAGAAATCAATGCATAGTCTAGAGCAAAACGTCAAATTATGAAGAATCAATGACACATGGCGATTTCCTACAGCTGATTTTCAAAAAATCCATCAAAAAGAAAGAAAATTTGCATTGAAAGACTAATCAAACACGTACCCCATGAGATGAAATCGAGATTATAACAATCAGTCGCGTGTATTTGAAGAAGATTATTCATGAAAATTCAGAAAGATTGAATTGTAACCGAATGGGTGTTTTCTGGAGGAGAGCTAGAGAGAGTTATGGAGGCTATAAGAGAATTGACGGTCGGTGACTTTGTGATATGTGCTGAGGTATGGGCTGGGGGGAAAGACGGTGCACGTACCTACGTGCGTACGATAGCAGAGTGAATAGCATGTAGTGGGTGGGTTTGGGCGACTAGTTTCTTATCGTGGGCATATAGTACCGTATCTGAACCCCATAATAAAGCTAATATTACGGTGGGCTTTTACAATTTATGCTGACAGCCTATTCACCAACCGTCTGATTTGAAATTAAGAGGGGTATCATTTGTGGGTCCTAATTCAGTAAAAGTGCACTGATCAGGTACCTGTGATGTTGGGATGTTGATTCAAAAAAAATATCTGCAACAATGGAGTCCAGATCTTTTGGTCCCCATGGTAATTGGCATACCTCTTTGATGCCACTCCAATAATATGATGCCACGTCGCAATATAACCTAAAGGTGGGAATACATGGATGAAAGATAGCCTTGGAAAGGACCACCACGTGTCATGTGCCAAATAAGATGATTGTGGTTATATGAGTGAAGAAATAGTTAGATGAATGAGTCAAGATTGTTAAATTTTTATTTTTTTTATTAATATAAATGACATGTCATATGCTATTAATGATGAGAATATATGGATGAAAGAAAGGTATGAGATAGCATTGTTAATTGAATTATTGCATTAAAGAAATAAGAAAAAATTTTACCATAAAAAATAACATACTTATTTTGTGTAATGTGTCAATAAAAAATATAATTTGTGCAACATCTCGAATAAGAATACATTCATGATGCAAATCACTATATTGAGTATGTATATATAATTGTGTTGTCTAATCATGTGCATACGGTGAACAATTACAATTTACCTCACAGATAAATTTTAAGTCCATGTGATTGTGTCTGGTGCAGTAAGATGATTTGGTTCAGAGCTGTATTTTGCCAGTAAAAAAAATATAAAGATTTTTTTTGTTTCCCATAAGGTAGGATTTTGAACTAACATGTTGTAGTTTTGGTATTTAGATTTTCCTCTTTTAATTAGTTGAGAAACATCCATGCATGGAAGTATTACATATAACAATTAAAGGATTATAGTCATTATAGAATGATGAATTTCCCTAAACTTAGGTTTGGGGGGTTTGTTGATACTGTTTTACTATAAAAATGAATACGGGCTTATTTAGAAATTTTGAAAATTGAATTAGGCTAGATTCACTCTTTTACCGTGAACAAATTAAAAAATAAAAATAAAAAATCTAAAACAAAAGAGAAAATTAAATAAATAAAAGAATTTAAGAGGGAAGGCAATACGAATGAAGTTCAACTTTTTTTTTTTTTTTTTGCTATACAGATATCCTGGACCAGCTTGCGTGCACTAGTTCATGTTTATATACCGAAACCAATAAAAGGAAACATATAATAGAGAAATGAAAAGTGTAGAGGGTAAAAATGTGCCTGTTTGGATGGACAATCAGAAGCCAAAGAAGCAGCTTCTATTTGGCTTCAACGACCCCTGGCCCGTTTGGCAAACTTTGAAGCAGCTTCAAAATCACAAAAAAGTGATTTTGGAAGAATTTGGTCCCAAGGTGATTCACAAGCTGCTTTTGGAAATTTTATTATTGAAATACCCATTTTGCCCTTTAACAATTAACTCCAACAAAAATTATTCCTTTCATGTCCCAACCTTAACTCACTTTTATATTAATATTTTAAATTTTAAATAAAATATTATTTATTACTTTATTATTAACTATATTTATATTATTTATATTTTATTTATTTATAATTATAAATGAAATTATTTTTAATTTTATTATCAAGGGTAATTGTGTCAATTCATAATTAAAAGCAATTTCTTCATATGATATCCAAACAGGCAGTAAAAGCACTTCTAGCGCTAAAAGCACTTTAAAATAGAGTATCCAAACGCAACTGACTTCTGATTTTGCTTCTTTAGATTCTGCTTCTGTTTCCAAACGGGCCCAAGACCACATTCATCAAAACATGCACAACCTACAAGGCCAGAGGCCCAATATCCAATTAGTATGACCCAATAGAGACTCGAATATAGTACCAAAACAAGATTAAACTAAACAGAGGACCAAGCCCACTATTCTATACAGGTCACAAGTAGGTCGGCAGCCCAAGTTTACTTGACCTATGCAGCAAGGAAGCATTGCCTTCGCTCACAAAACGTTAGATACATCTTGAAGACAAACACTCAACCAGAGATGCTACTAAGGTCAGTTTTAGAACGTATTTTGAAAAATCAACCGCTGAATTAGACTTTTCTCTTATGAATGTCATGTTTGCAAAAAATCACAGAAACCCAATGGTCCTTTTTTAAAAATTTTCAAAATGAAAAATTGACTTTTTTTGTTCAAAATGTCACCATTTTTTCATAGTTGATTTTTTTTTTCAAAAACCAACTGTTGGATTACCTCGATTTTTCGCAAACATGATATTCATAAGAGAAGAATTTAATCCAACAGTCAATTTTAATATGTTTTACAATTGGCCCTACATAGGTTACGTGACGCAACTTAGCGTTGAGTGCACCTTATATTAGCATTTTCATACCAACAAATATTCAAAGACTAAGAGAAGAATTCTATGAGTTTGGATATTATGCTTAGATTTTTTTATGCTTAGGTTTGCTTGGGTACTAGGATCATGACACATTATCCAAATCTATCATTTTATATAATGAGATGTGTCACGATCTTGCTTGGGTGCCTAAGATGGTGACACATCTCACTATCTAAAATGAGAGGTAAATAATATATTTGGATAATGTCTCATGGTCTTAGTACCCAAGCAAATCCAAGCATAGAAAAACTCAAGCAGAGGATCCAAACTCATATTCTATACTTAGATCTTAGGAACTAGATTCTCCCTCCTAGATATCAAGGGCACTTTCATGTTTAAAGATTTTCCCTATAAAAGAAGCCTCAATTCTAGAAATTATTTAGTGTGCTGGTTATATATAATCTCCTAGACACCCATCACATATTTGCCATGTGACAGTGTTATATGTTTAAGAGATTATATATAACCAACATACTTAATAACTTTTTCAAACCAACCTTAAGAAGAATGCAATTCTCTTTACTCATAATTCCATTATTATTTCCTGCCATAACCCAACTAACTTGGGTGTAGGAGTATTTTTGGCAAGTTCTCTCAAACGCGAGGTCGATTGTTGTGATCATTGTCTCTCTCAGTAAAACAGAAAATTAACTTCCTCTTCTCTTTTTTTCCCCTCTACAATAATATTGAAATTGAAGAATTTGGAAAGCACTGCTAATGCTTAATGCTTAATGCTTTGAGGTAGAAAAGTTTTTGAATACAAAGTGTAGGAGTCCTTACTTTATGGGATGCATTCCAAACTTGCTCTTGAAGTAATGTTAACAAGGGAAAAAACAAATGTCTCTTTACTGTAATGGGCTTAGTAGGAAAATTTTGAGCCCAAAACCCTCTTTAGGCCATGGTAATAGGAAATTTTATTTGGTACGCTTTGGACATATTTGTCGCACAAGTCACATCATTAGCACATGATTACCACAGACTAATTTATAATCAAAATATAGTTCATTGCCGTCGAACCAAACAATATTGATGAGTCCCGGTAATGTTGAATCATGAACTGAATAATTAGAATAAACACACCAATTTCATTTATTATATATAACAAGGATTTGAGAGATACAGAAGTGCCGCAAATTCTCCATATGAATACAAGGGAGAAAATACATAAAGAATTTAATTAATGCACCAAAAATGGTGGGGAAAAATGGAAAAGAAATTTATTAATGGATTAAGTACGTAATCGCAAGCGCCACTAGTAGAAGAGTGTATGCAATGCCTTGATCAATCGCCGTGCCTGTTTAAAATAACAAGAACAAGGAAAAAAAATATTAGATTATATTGGTCACATCAAATTTATTAAATTAAATTTATACAAATTAATGTGTGTGTATATATATATATATAATAAAGGAGGGAAAAAGAAGAAGAAGAAGAAGAAGAAGAAAAATAATAAAGGAAGTTACCGTCGTTGGAGGGACCTGCGGGCGTAGGAGAAGGAGCAAAATCCTGTCCATGGCTGAGTTGCAGAAGTGCCAGCAACATGAAAGCGATGAACAGCAGAGCGTATGATGCTACTACTGATTTCATTTTGAATACGAAAGTGTAATTGAAAATTAAGAAAAAGGAATTAGGAGAGGACGAGAGAGAAAATTAGAGAGGTGGAAAGGGGAAACGAAGGTAGAGATGGCGGAAGAGGAGGAGGGTGTTAGGTACATATATAGTGAGGGATTTGGAATGAGGGAAATTTGATGTTGTGTGAATTTTCGCGGAAAGTGGTGAGATCAGCGTGAGTAGGGTGGAAGGAACGCGTCCGATACGTAAATTCTGACCCGCTTGGCGGCTTATTGACCCAGACGGCCAGACCCGATCGAAAGTGATTGAATGGTCGTTGGACGACTGAGAAAGTGCCTCGTGGCGTTTAATTTCTTCTTTCATTGGAATTTCTAGAAGTATTTTTGTCAACATGTTTCAAAATTTTACTTGTTTATAAGACGCATTTAATGACGAATTCCCCACTCTTTTTCCATCATTTCTTCCTAGAAGCTACTAGACTAATTTTCTGAGCTCTGATAAAATCAACCATTCAAATTAAAAAAAAAAAATTATTGTTTAGATGCGATGATATCATTTTGTCTAGGTCTTTCTCTTTTATTACTTTACTGGATTTGACTCTCTATTTGAAGGATATGCAAAATAAGTATTGAAGAACAAGTTTTTGAATTTAGATAGGTAAAATGCCTAATATGACTAGAGCTCTTTCTGATTATCTCATGGTTGAAGATGCTCTAAGTAATAATAACAACAAATGAGTTAAGAACCTCATCCATGAAAAATTGAACTCAGGATCTTACGAATCCCTAAGCCAAAACTCATATTTTATCGGGATTGTTTGAAAAATATAAAAACTTGGTAGTTGAAAGATTGATTTGTTAAGTTCAGACTTTACTATTATTTAGTAAATAACTCATTTTTACAAATTTGTTTGGATGAAGAGAAAATTAGATAAAATCAATTATGAGTTAGTTTATTTAAAAATAAAGATTTAAAAAAAAAAAAAAAAGAAGACTCAATTTAGTCCTATTCTAATGATAAAGCTTCCATATTTCTTAATGTCTTTTCAAGAGTTTTTCATGTGCAACAACCCAACAAATAATGTTCAAATTTGGGGGTTGGAACAAGATAGAGTTTGAGCACGTGACAACATGCATTGGTCCATGTCAAATTGCATTACGTGTCAAATTAGAGGTCAAGGAACTGTCTGGATTTAATTAGGTCAAGGGTTAGAATGGTCTTAAACGAATAGCAATGCTGACCTTTGTTTATAAAATTGATGCAATGTATGTGACGTTTTTATTAAAATTAAAATCAAAATCCTACACGATTTGTATTATATTTATTAAGTGATGCTTGAAATGTACCAACATTGATTAGGATTGCGCCATATGTCTGTGGGAACTGGGAATGTGACATCGCAACCGTTCATTTCTTTCGTTAGATTGCTTTCCTCCACGGCGGCGAGTACCAGTCAAGTATGGTGTGGGCTCTCTGAACTGTCAACGCGTGACGTATAAAAATGATATGGTCCGGTAATTGGACAATATTTTAGGTATAGTTGGACCTTTTTTAGGGAACATCACACACTTTTTTTTTCTTTTTCCTTTGGAGTACTCCTACAATTATTATTATTATTATTTTTAATTTCAAAGTCGGTTGAACATAGTCAACAAACAAAAATTGAACAAAAAATAAAAAAATTATTCGGTGTGCGGGTTATATATATATATTTTTGCTATACAGGTATCCTGGGCTAGCTTTCGTACATCAGACTAAATCATGCACTCCGAACAAGGCTTTTGAAACAAGACTTGCGCCTTACAGTAAGTGGCCCGGGATATTATTAGTTAGTTTTAAGGTACTTGATGAAGGTTTAGTACCCTACATATCATTAGACTTAGGCCCTTGGCAGTGTTATGATGTCCTAATAGTGATGTCCGTTTATAGGTCTTAGGTAAGTTTGAAGTGTGGGCTTTAAGCCCATACTCTTTGGATGGAAGGTATAAACCTACAATGAGTTTGAAATGTGAGTTTAAGAGTTTTTGATGAGATTCTTGTCGGGCTTTAGGCCCATCTTCATAGGGTAGAATGTGAGAAAGTGAGATCGATGTGTGGGATTTGAGCCCATGCTTTTGCGAGTGTGCAGTCTGTTATTCTTTTTCATCATTTTTCACACCGGAAGCTCTCAGTTAATTCAAATACTTTCACGTTTCTTTCCCAGCATTCTGGCTTGACATCATGATTCTAGTGGTAGACTGATTAGCTTAAAGGGTTCAGTTGTTGATTCAAAGATGTCTAGTCATAAAAATCATACCCCTACTGTCGTTGGAACTAATGGGAGGCTTCTAGAATAATTACCTTCCTTTTTGTGTTTTGAGAGGAATTTGACTTCCTAAAATCAAATTACAAATCAATTTTAAAAATCAAAAGACTTGCGTCTTTTGTCAATAAAATTCACAAAAATCCAATGTTCAAAAATTTAGTCCAACTCAAAGGGTTTTGCAATATGTTTATCTCACTTGACCCGATAAATTAACAAATTTAAAATTAGAATTTGAGCATGACTCATTTATCTTATGGCATGTGATTTATTTATCTTAAGGTGGAGTTTAAATGAATCCATTATCGAGTAGACCTAAAATCTAGTTTGAGTAGTTTCGTTATTAAAATTATTAATGAATTTATCGGACCAAGTACAATTCAATTCAAGTTTAATTTAATTAGCTCGAAAACAGCCGAGACGGGTCGAGAGATGTCCAAAATGGGGCAAAATTGAAAGGCGGCTCGGGCGACCATCCCTCCCCGGACGGTTGGCCGTCCAACTTGGACAGTTGGCTGTCCTAGGAGGAATGGTCACCCGAGCCAATTCCCTGATTTCGTCAATTTTCCGAATTTTTTTAGTTTTAATCACTTGGGACTCTTCCAAACCCTATTTGGATCAGTTTGAGAGATTTAGCACGACATTGGAGACCTCGGAAGACTCATTTAAGACCCTTGGATCATTCCCTAGGGTTTTAATGAGAGCCATTGATCCAGTTGAAGCCTCTTCTATAAATACATCACTTATGAATCAATTTTGGGGAAGTCAACTTAGAGAAGTGAGACTTTTGGCACTTGAACAAATTGGTTATTTGCTTCTCTATACACACGATTGATAGTGAGCTTTATTTTTAAAATTTGACATTCAAGCAAATTTCCGAAGTTTCCAAGACACATGATAATTTCAAATTAAACAATCAGTAATCAATTTAGAGTCTTCTTCTATGTAAACCAGAATCATTTTCATAAACAAACCTATTTCGAAGAGCTCTGCACTTTGCAACCACAAAGATTAATACCATTACAAGAGAATTAAACCAATCCATACCCATTAATACTAAATGGGTTTGGGCGGGTAAAAGGGTATGGGTTGATTTTGCCAGCCTTAATTCTAGGGGATACCGTGAACAGTTATTAGCATCTTTTGATATTCTGATTTATAGAAAAAAAAAATTAAAACAAAGGAAAAAAACCAACCCAACAGGTAGGTAATACATAATTCATGAAGTAGAATAGTTGGTCTTGTTGTTTACACCAAATGAAGTGGAAGGTCTCAAGTTTGACTTCTCTCGTAGGATCATCCATCCGTTCAATTTTTCGAGCATTATTTGATGCAGAGTGGATGGTAGCTCCATCCATATTCAAGAAATAATCGAGCAGAAGGTTTAGTCCCGTCAATTGAAAAAAAGAAAAAAAAAGGGGATAGAAAAGCAAAGGTACTGGGTTATAATCCTACTTTTAAATTCATCACAGGTTGCAGAGTTATGAGTAATTGGTAGAATTCAAATTGTTCGTGTTCCTAAATCAAGTTATGGGGATAATTAGGCATTTTTTTGGGCCAAAACAGGGGGAAAATGTTCAAATAATTAACAATAAAGGCTATATATTTGAGTGCCCCATTAAAATTAAATTATTTAATTTGTGAATTCATTTAATGTTCTAACTGGGACAATTCAAGAGAATAGTTACTATCATTGTAAGTGTAGGTAAAATCTTGAAATAAGGACATTTGATGAATTTTAAAAATTGATCCTATACTATACCATCAATTGTGGTTTATCTTCAATTTTTTTAATGACCCCATTCAATATAATGGATACGTACCTTCAATGCTTTATAATTTGTAAATAGAGTCGATCAATTTTTATAAGACAACTAAACATGCCCTACAAAAATTTAGGTCAACCACTTTTAGCTGGTGACATTGAAATGGAGATATCTTATGCGCACATACAATTAATTGAAGTGTATCAATTTATTAATATAGTGGATATTGTGAGTTCAAATCGTGCTGTATGTTTAAAAAAAATAAATGTGAAAATATGGTTTGAATTGGTTCATGAAGAGGGTAAAAACCGTCTACTATCCGGATCACGACACGTGTACAAAATGACACCCGACTTCCAAGACTATTTAAGTTCTACCCGATTTTTGAGATACGCCCGACCTATACACGTTGGCCGATCTCTGCAAACTGCCTCATAAAGACAGTTCGAATCCAGCTGTGCTAGAAGGTTTTGCATTAAATAAACCTGACAACAGAGACCTCATGATCATTTTCCAATGGCCGACATTGACAATCTTTTAAGGTTGTCACTTGACAGGTCTTAAATGATCAATTAATGATCATAAAGGGTCTTAAATGCCAAACTAATCAGATGTCAGTAAACCTTAAAAGATAGGAAAAGACACTCGAGTTATCATCTCTATGATCGTCCTATAAAAAGGGTCATCACTTCATGAGAAAGGTAAGAAAAATCCACCCCTTCACTACACTAATTCTTTCTACATTCTCTCGAAAACTAATTTGTTCGTCGGAACTCTGTAGGAGGAACACCACACCGGTGTAAGTGGCCGAAATCTAGCCCGGCCAAGTTTCCGACCTGAGCAATCTTGCCTCTTACCTATTTTCGACATTGTCAATTCATTTTGCCATTTGCTGCCTAAACCCACTATACTCTTTGAGCTGTGGAGTGTGATTGCATTACCAAATCACATGCAGAATGTGATCAAACCCTCTAAAATAGTAAAATGGAGCTTGCAGCAACTTGTTGCTTTTCCCCTCTCTGTCTCCAATGTCTACTTGTAATTTCATTGTGTAGGATTTTGGATAACTTCCCACATGGTTGATGCTTGATACCCATAACCATTCTTTTTCTATCCCAATCAAAGATTATTTTGAACCAAATTACAAAGAATTTGAAAGTCGGCAATGTAAATTGATTTTTATAGCCAGTGAGATTTGTTATCGAAACTCTTATCCTAGACATGAACACAGACACAGACACAGACATAGAACGTGCGTGACCAGTGACACCAAGCATGTTGTGTGCAATTGTTCATCCTCTACTCACTTATTATATATACTCAGATGTTAATTATTAGGATCATATGACATCCGGCTTTGTGTGTCAATCAATTAGTGAAAATGTTTTGTTTTTTCCTCCAGAAAGAGCCAGACAGTAGTTAGGCGATGACTAAGAACAGCATCAGCATCACTTCTATTCCCTTTGCCTAACCTTGTCCCCACCCAGTTATCCACCCTCAGTGTGCAAAAACACGTGCACCCAAACATTAAAAAAATCATGAACAAACAGAAGAATTTTAAGAAGGCTTCCTCCAGATTTGGTTTGCTTGTTTAAAATCTCTTAAAAATCAATTTTTTATTTTTATTTTTTCTGCCAAACAAGGGATGCGAGCATCTAGATTCTAGGGAAACCAGTGGCGGGAATCCTTGGTAAAACATCCGGTACTTACTAGAGTACAAGGACTTAATGAGTCAGCACCATTAATATTGTTCCATGTCTTCACAGAACAGAAGTAGGAAAATTTAAGTATTTTTCTTCGTAAGAAAATTGCAAACACCACTTAACTTTTACAAAATGTCTTCCATTTTTCCATCAAAGAAATTATTACGAGAAAATTTAAAAGTTTTATGTTTTTTACGATTTTCTTACAAACCAAACAATGGTAAGAAAAGCAAATTTTAGTGGAATCTTTTCTTTTCTTAAATTTTACTCTATCATATAGTTTTCTTAGGAACCAAACGCAGTCTAAGGAGTTGTGGTGGTGGGCCAGCTAGGTCCAATTTTACCATTTGTGTTATCTTATTAGTCCATGGCCAGATGACCTGGTCAGGTGTAGGTGTGTGTGACTCATTTTTCGGACGGTTCTCGTCAGCTGATCAACGTACAGAAACACCTCATGCAAGGCTTGAAAAGCAATCCTTTTGTAAGTTTCCGGAGAATGAGAATCAATCTAAAAGCCCAAAAAGCTCTTTATACCCATCTTTACTTAGCACTTCTCCTTCCTTTTCCTTCTCTTATATTATATAATGCTATAAGTCTATAACCCCCGCTCCCCATTCTTTTCTTTTCACATAAAGCTAGCTCTCCTCTCACAACAAAAAAGAGAGAGAAGAGAATTAGAGGAAAGATGTGCCACCCAGGTGTGCCGGTGGTTAGCCTTCCGGACACGGCCGTGCAAAGTCGATGGTTTGCTTTGCAGCAAGCATTGATGGTGGCCGGCGCGAGAGCAAGCATGCAAGAACCGGAGGTCATGGTGGTTGCTGGAGGTGGCTCGATGAAGCAATGCTTGTGTTCGCCTACAAAACACCCTGGGTCCTTCCGGTGCAGGCACCATCATGCTAAGTACGTATGGGGTACTGGTCGTGCAAGCCAGTAATTAGCTGCTATATATATATATATAGTCTGTTACATATACAAATAAAAGGGTAAACTTGGGGGGTCTTGACTCTGCTACCTCTTCCTTTTTCAGCCTTTTTTCTTATGAACTGGATCATGGAGCTGGGCAAGTCATCTTTTCTAATATTACCAAGGTTATATTATGTAATGGCGTTTGCAATGAAACCCACTACTTGACTGGTTTGCATGTTAAGATTCAAGCCCACAAAGTTTGATTCAAATCAAAATCACTGAGCCTCTCTGTTTGGATCTTCTCTGAGAAACTACAGGAAAGGAAAAGGTTAAAAAAAATATATATTGAAAATGCTTAGAGAAGGATCTATTTCAATCCAGTTTTCAGCATTTTCGAGATCCAAACAAAGCTTAATTAGCTAAACTGAAATTTTCTTATACCTTTTCTGTAAAAGAGAGCTTTGTGAGCTTTTTGGTGGTGCCAACTATATATTATGGCATTGTAAGATGTAATTGAAAGGGTAAATGCACACCATAGAATTTGGTGGTCAAGGAATCTTAAACAATGACGCTACAATTGATAATGGCCTCATTACACAGAAAAGGGGCCAATTATCGCAGGAACTTTAGAATGAAAAAAAAAATACATATAATGTTGATATAAAAAGAGTGAAAATACATAAATTTCAGAACTGTTTCTTAATGATATAACACCCACTTCACTGATCACAAGATTATCTCTCCGGTATAACATGCATCTGCATCCCACCTATAAGAGAAATTTACATTTCACAGTTGTAATGTATACCCCATGGGACTCCTGCAAAGACCAATTCTATGATGCTTCCACTGTTAGTTTGTCAATGAAACGATTTTCTGGCTACTATGATATCAACCACAATCACTGCAAAAGTCAAATATGACCATGGATTAGCAAAGAAAACCTAAATGCTTGGGGGCACTTCTTTCATTGATCATATGAGGCAGATCAATTAGAAGTTTGTACAGACTTATAATTCGTAGAACCACCTATGAGTCTATGACCACAGTATTGTCACAAGCATATAAGATGGGGTCACCGTCCATTCCCATTTTAAAGGATGCTCTGTTCCCACTCATAGCTTACCAGAAACCATGACATGGCACGTTGGAGCACATACAGAATTTCACAGAGGAATCAAACCAACTAAATCACTTAAGGAGCATCTCTTTTGGTGAAAAGATGAGTGTGCCCTCAAAATAATGAGCTGGATGAGCTGTTGAGAACGGGGAACTGGTGGATACACCAGCTTCATATACGTGCAACCAGATCGATCCCACTAATTAATTAATTATAATCCAAGAAATTTTCATTCATCTTTGAACCAATGATATGCAATTTATGGTCATTGAGTACAAAAAAGCCAAAACCGGATTAATGCTCAGGATCAATTTTGACATTGTGGGGCCATGGCCCACTGATGGGACAGTTTCTATATGTGCACAACTGTAGGAGTAGCTTGAGCACACTCTTTAAATAAATATCCAGTTTATAGTGTAGTTTACTCGAATAGTTCAAGCTTATTGCCAAGTAAGTAAGATTTCCTCACCTCAGGGTAGCAGTCTTGACGGATAATTGTCTGATTGTTTGTGTTCACAAGAACCTCACACGACACTCTTGCCTGATTTTTAGGAATGCAGTTAATATAAATTCAGAAGGAAAAAAAAAAAAGATTAAACAGGCAGAACCGCAGAATTAGTTTAAAAACAGTGAAAATTTCACAGAATCACAAGAACTGAACTTCCATGATCTCTAATATGCCACTTATCAGGGCTGAGAGAGAGAGTACGACTTTTCTGTTTGCGAGTATATATTCAAGTTACAATAAAATTTAAGACATAATCATATCGATTCATTAATTCATAACATAATTAAAGGCATGTGCTATGTGACTGTGTGCAGTTTGTCAACGTTGTCTTGTTATCATTACATGACATTTGTACAAATTGACAACCACAGGATTGATACAAAATGACACATGTATTTAAAGGAAGGTTAAAGCACAAATATACCAACTTTTTCACTAAATGTTTAGAATTTGATTAATCAGTCAACCTACAAGATAGCATTGAAAAAGTTTTCCATAAAGCTCATTTTAACATATAATGTTAGATACTTTAACTAGAGCCAATAGAACATCAAAGTTCCTGTTTTTATTCAGCTGCACCCTGGGAAATCCAAAGTACATTTATAACATTACATAGCAGCTAGTGCGCACTTGACTTTCCTCTTCAAGGGCAATATGTGCAAACACTGCAGGAAGAGAAATTGCTATCTGTGGCAAGCTACCTATTGTTACGCTTTTGCCCATGGATTATGAGCATCAAAGCCACTCCGTAAATTTGAGTGAAACCATGACTCGTTGACACGCAGGATGCTCTTCCTATCATCAATTGGCATGTTAAACAACAGTTGACAGGTAACACATGTCCTTACATGTTTGAAAACAGTGTGGACACTTTTAAGTATGCTTTGTTGTTGCAAGTTCCGTAAGAAATTAACACCTCTCTTTTTATCGTTTGATAAATTGTAATTCTTTGATTCTCAATGACACATGTTATCTCATCAATATTATAACATAAGTATTTTGCCTTAACTATTGAAGAAAGCTCCCCATGGCTCTTCTCTACATACATATTTTATAAAACACATTCACAAGCACACATATAATCATATTCCCGTTTCTGAATTTTTGGAGGTTTTTGCATTCGACACCCCATATTCATGTGGGAATTTGGCACTTGAGCATATTTCCACAAATCATAATTGTAGTCACCTAATGGAACACTTTCACCATTCTCAGACACCCATTTTAAGAACTCCACCTAAGCTTTTGCAGGCAACCATACAAGCAAAAAAGATCAGACATGGGAGGCACTCCCCACCATATATGAGTGAAGTGTTTGAATTGACAACATGAATACACTGAAACTCAGCAAAGCCCCAACTATGTAGGATTGGCTACATCAATCAAAATTCTCAAGATTCACATTTATGAAGGTTTTTACTAAAGGTTCCTTGTTGGATTTCGAACAAATGCAACCCTGCCATTTTCTTTAAGCACAGGAACTTGAAAGATATAAGAGCACTTATGGGATTCCGTCCACTCACAATGAGGTCATATTCAGATTCCCAACTTTTTCTAAGATATATTACCTCAAAGAAAGCAGAGGTTGAAATTCCTCAACAATGTGAATGTAAATTATATAGCATGAACATAATCCATGTAGCTGCGTTGATTTAAAACTTTTTCATTAATCCAAAAGCTTCTCAAAGTTTTTTAACCGACTAAACTCTATTCCTAAGATAAAAACACAAATCCCAAACATGAAACAGATTCAAAAATCTCTAACACAGTCACAACAGAACAACCTAAAAAAGTTCGCACATTTGTACGGAAAGTTTTAAAAAACCCTAAACTATTCTCGCCTTAAAAGTGAATCTAGATGCCCCAAATCACCCTTATATAGCACAACATTATCAAATCAAATTGAAATGAGCCCCAATTCATTATCATAAACAAGAACAGAATCAAGAAAAAAAACTTACCTTCAGAGGAACGTCAAAGAAAAAAAGCCCTAACTTCCCTTGAACCTCTGTATCAGAATCGAAAGGAATTGAACCCTTAGCTAAATCTTGAAGCAAATAAAACACATCATGAACAACCTCAAGTCCATCAACATCCACCGTTGCATTAACGTACGAAGAACCTCTCGCTCTCACATGGCCGCCGTTAGATTTAACAAACGCTAATTCCCTTCCACGGTACCCAACGGAGACGACGAGGGACTTATAATCTAGAGAGAGGAAATCTCGGTTCCGAACTTTAATAGTGAGAGAGAAGGAGAAGTCAAGGGAAATGTGGGGGGACGAGTTGACTCGGATGTGGTTGAGGTTGACTCGGACGAGTTGGAGGTCGGGGTCGGCGGGGTAGAGGAATAAGACGGCTGTGGAGAAGAGGAGGAGTATGGCGGAGATAAGGAAGCAGTGGCGGAGACCGCGGTGATAGCAGTGGTGGTTGGGAGAGCGGTAGAGAGGGTAGAGAACGACGACGTTTTCGTGGTCGGGGTGGGAAGGGAGAGAGGTGTAGACGATGGTGTCGCCCTTCGTTGTCATGTGTGTTGGCGGCAGCTGATCAGTGAAGTTGGATTGTCTGTGAAACTCGGATGTATCGTACTTTTTCGTTTAGACTTGGACCGGGTCATTGATTGTATATATACGCAATGGAGACACCGAAACTCATTTGACTTTATGGAAGAGGGGTCCGTTTGGCAAATTTAAAATTTTGATCAAAGTTTAAAAATTAAAAATAAATAAATATTATTGATTTTCCCTTTATTTTACTATTGTTGATGAGTTTGTTTTTCTCAATTAACCCTAAGTTAATTTATTTAAAAAATTGAATAATATTTAAAAATTATATTTAGTTTGATTCGGTTTGAGAATTTCAAAACACGTCCATATTTGTGGAGATCTTTTGTCCCACTTTTATATATCATTTTCTTCTTTCCTCTTACAAAAGTTTATTTTGAAAGTTTAAATATGAATATTTATTAAAAAGTGAGATTTTCAAGTTTGAATTTTGTGAGAGGGAACAGAAAAGTGGAATATAAATCTCCACTCATATTTTGTATGGGTCCATTTTTTAGGATTTATGAAGACACTGCTTGCGCGTAAAAAGTGCAATTCAATCCCAAGCGTAGGATCTACCTTTGCAAGCATAGTAATTCATGGAGTCCCATGGTTGTGTCCACAGAGATAAGCGATCATTGAGAATCAAGAAATCATTTCCCAAAAGTTGTTTAAAGTAGATTAAAGAAAGAAAATATATGGATGGTTGAAATTTGATTTTGTGTAAAATACACAAGGATTGTTTATAATCTTACTGAAATTGAGAACAAGCTGGAATTCAGAGTTCAGCTTAATTGTATCTTAGTATTAATTCATCACAATTTTTTACTCAATACAATTTCACTGAAAAGTGACCTGAATGAAGAATTTTTTCATGAAATGCCTAACCAATTATTCAAGAAATAGGATATTCATTATAAACAACGATTTTAATGCAGATAACAAACACTTAGAACGCCTTCACTGCTAAGAACTATCTGTGGCAAGTATCCCTGTCAACAAATAGTAAAAGCTGACAGTTTCTTATGGATCATAAGTAAATTTCATGTTTATTATGAATACCCGAATCTGTCTAATTAAGTTAATTGTGAGAACTAATACATCAGATATAAATTAAGCATCCCTCTTCATTCCAGTGATAACTAGCTACTCATAATGATTGTAAGAGATTTTGATTAATATTCAAAGCATACATTAAAGTAAGATAACTGTAATGAAATTCAAGAAGCTTAATTATCTTAACTGAACTTCTTACATAATAAAACTACACAATATTCAAATTACAAAATAAAAGGATAACTAAAACATAATATAATTATCTATTTAACTTATAAACACAAAAGAGTAGTGAAGAACTTATAAATTCTAGTCTAAAACTACCAAAATGGAAAAGAAGAACAACCTCCTCTATTCTCAACAAAAGTTGCTTAAATATGACCACTCAAAAGAATACAATTTTGCCCTTCAAAAGTCAGAAATTTGAGATATTTTGGCTATGGCGGCGCCCATTACCGATAATTAGTAGCACAGTTATCGGTAATGGCTCTTCTGAGCAGGAGTTTACGAGCTGCAGTTATCGATAGTGTAAAAGGAGCTATCGATAATGACTTCCTACAGGATTCTGGTCCGCATCAACTTCACTTGATTACCGATAATTGATGATGAACTTATCGATAATAGCCTTGGACTGGGAACTGGACTTGAGCATAAATCATCTAAATATCGATAATGAGGCATGCTGCTTATCGATAATAACCTCACACAGAAAACACTGGCCTGCAGCATCACTTGAATTAGCGATAACTAGGGTATTGCTATCGATAAGAGCTTCACACTGAGAACTTTAGGGCTGCATCAATACGGTCACTATCGATAATTGTGATTCAGTTATCGATAGTGAGTGTCTGCTGGAAATGGATGCTGACTTTCTTTGCTTCAAGTACCGATAATTATGAGATGCAATTATCGATAATGGTTGTGAGCAAGGCAGGACTTCGATCTTCTCTGCAGCTGATTGGAGAAACTACCGATAATTGTATAATGCAATTATCGATAATTCATCAATTCTGGCACTTGAACTTGACAAACAAGCCTCAACTTGCTTCAAAACTTTACCTATCTCTCTAAGCTCTTTTTATCTTGTCAAAAACGCCTTTATCCTGCAAGGAAAAGAAAAATGACTTAGATATAATTTAATACAATTACATTACAATTTTACATAATGATTACCCAAACAACCCGCATTATAACCTAAGAAATAGCATGATTGCATAACAATCAGACACCCATCTCTCTTATGAGTTATGAGTTTCATTACAGTCTCTCATTTTTTTGAAATAAATAAATTATTTTGAGTATGTAATTCAAGATTTGTCTTATTTTATTATATCTAATTTTTGGAACTTGTACTGTAGTTTAAATTTATCTAAAAAAAATATGTTAAGATGGATTGCAGGTGTTGATCAAAATTGATGAAAAAATTTGGCCAAATATTATCGAACGAGGGAGAGGATCAAAATTAAAAATGTTAAAATTTGTGGGAGGTGTGTGTGCTCTATTATGAGATATATGGTCGGGTTCAATAAGCCCTAGGATTTTAGATTGTCAATCTTCAATGTTGGAAGTCAGGATCTAACTCAATAACTTAAGGTACCAAGTAGAAGGTTTCTAGAACTTATTAACTAAGCTTGGGTGTTGTGGGAAACCGATGTGGGACAAATATTTCAACACGGGATAGATATCCCGAGCTTGAGAATTTTTTGGTGCGCATGGTTATCATTTTGGATTAGGCTAACATGCATAGCATGACATGTTGTATTGACAATGCCATAACAAGCAGATTTTGTTTTTCCTAAATGAGAAAAACCTACATTCAGCTACCCTCATCTAAGTCAGCTAAAATTTATATCCCTTGGATCATCTCATGAATGGAAGTTTTTTTAAGTGATAAGATGATCCAATGACCATAAGTGCTTAATTGATTCAGATCTAAGTCAGCATTAGTGACTAGATCATTACTATATATATATATATATATATATATATATATATATATATATATATATATATATATATATATAGCAGCACTCTTTGAAGTATGTGTAGCATTGCTACTGAAAGCATGGACTATTTGTGTGATCATGGAGTTGCTTAATTGATGTCATGTATTGACTGAATTGATATCCGTTTTCTTTGAAAGAGAAAATAAATTTCAATTATCCAAAAAAAATAATAATAATAAATTTCGATAATTAATTAATTTCATTCGAAACCAAAAGAAGTTGACATGGAGAAAGAGACATATGGGTAGCAAGTCAGGATGTAGTTATCCAACCACTGAATTTTTCTTCCTCTGTCCTTATTGAGGGCCATCACCTTTTTTGGCAACCTACTGAGTCACCAAAGAAATATTGAACATTCTCAATTTTATATATATATATATATCATCATCATCATCATCATCATTTTTTTTCACTATAATTATGGACTTAACATCATTATATATAGGCCATTCAAAACTCATCCCAACCATTTGAGTATGGTCCATAAAAAAGGGAAATCAATAATCTAAATTGATCGATAAGGCTCCAATGAGTGGGTGAAAATGAAGTATTGATTCCGAACAATTTTATGGCCAGTGAGATATCAAAATTGATGCAGGAATTACAGTGCAGTGAATGATTCAATGGCCAAATTAATGTGCTTCAAATGTGTAGGAAATGACCGTACATATGTGGAATAACATAGGTGGTGGGCGGATGGGGATTTGGGTTGATCTCTCTCAATTTTGAGACCTATTATATTACTAGCTAGCCTTTAGACATGAGAGGAAAAAATGGTGGCGTGGCTAAGTCTTCGTTCTTGCTATGGTAGAAAATACTCTCTCTCTCTCTCTCTATATATATATATATATATGTGTGTGTGTGTGTGTGGGGTATCGAAAAAAAAATACATCTTAAAATCATTCTATGTACGGTTAAATTAAGGATTTCTCAAAATGAAAGATAACATGAAATATAATACTACGAGAAAATATCAAAAGGTTTTTCTAGTATTTTCTCCCACAAACTAAGCTTGTGAGAGAAGGGCAAATACTAGACACAGAGTTAATACATAATAATAATAATAATGATGATGATGGTTATTGTGGTGGTGGTGATGATAATGATGATGTGGTTATTGTTACAGTATATACCGACGTGTGTATATATATATATATATGATTAAGTACGCTGTTAGCTTTCTTAATTAGTTGAGGTGTAATCCGTCTTAAAAACAAGAAGTAAGAAAATAAGCTTTGGAATTTTTAACAATTGTAGATAAAGACATGACATTACAAACTAAGTTTGATGAAGAAAATTAATACACCAAACTTGTATTTTCACACAAAATTGTAGATAAAGACATGACATTACAAATTAAGTTTGATGAAGAAAATTAATACACCAAACTTGTATTTTCACACAAGTG
>JAESVK010000801.1:919282-937814 GCA_017140935.1 Hamamelis virginiana | reverse complement strand
TCTAAGAAGAAGTTTTTTAGTTTGCAACTCTGTGTGTGTGTGTTTTGATTGATCCATCAGATATATTTAGTATTTTGTTTATTACTTTTAAATTATTAGTACAAGTATCTTTGTAATTTATATTTTTTTTCAACTAGAATTTTATTTGGATGGTAACACACATGGTGTTTTGGTTTCAGGAATCATTTGAACGAGCCAAAAAATGGGTTCAAGAACTTCAAAGACAAGGTGACTGACTTAAATCTACAAAATATTCTTTGATTGTTTTCCTCTGTACTAGAAAACCATACTAGCGTAATCCCATATAAGCTGTGACTATATTGTCATTGGGTTCCATTCTACCAATTGGCATCCCCATACTGCCATGCATGTCACTATCAAATTTATATGTAAAGTAGTATCAGTTCTTTTTCATCGTATGTGAACCATAAAGTAATGTATGCAGTTATTGGAACTAGACTCGATTTAATATAAAAGAGCTGTGCTTCTGGTGATTAAATTTTTTCTCCTGTCTGGAATTTTTTTCTCATGCCTTTTTTTGTTCTTTCTAATGTTTACTTAGAGAGAAATTTTCTATATGCTGTAGTAGGTTCAGGTGTTTTAGGCCTCCATACCTTCCATCTTTTCTTCTCTGGCAGACCTCGCTAGTGTTCTACTCCTACATTTGTTCTCCTTTAATTACTACTGCAATCTCTCTCTCTCTCTCTCTGAATGTGCGAGGAAAACACTTTTTCTTTGGTGACATTACCTTGAAGATACATTTGCAATTGTATATGAAGATGCCATTATGGACTTCTCTTTTGAATTTTGACTTTACTTCCCATTGTGAGGTTAAAGTTTAGAGAATATATTTTTGAGTTTTGACCTAGTTCTAAAGTAAGTTTAAAATATGAAAATTGGTTTGACTTTGATTTGAGCTAGAATTTATGTAAAGTTGAAATTTATGTTTACTTTATAGCAGAATCGTATCCTTCAATATTATTAGGCGACAATTAAAGATCCAACTGAGCTTTCAATCAAAGCTGGTATTTATTCAACATCTTATTTCATATCATATATATACTCTTATAGGAAATCCAAATTTGATAATGGCTTTGGTGGCAAATAAGGCTGACTTGGAAGCAAAGAGAAAGGTGGAGAGTGAGGTATTTGCATCTCAGTATTCTTGATCTTGTTATCTTTAATTTATAGTCCATATTTGAGCACAAATTTTATCGGTGTAGTCAAAGGCATTTTGGAGTGGTTCTTGTGTAGTCTTTGCCTAGGTGTTTAGAATACTTACATGATTGTTGAGGCTAGACTTAACTTTTCTTCGATTAGTAGAAATGGATTCCATCTTAAGATTGAGACTATCCCTTTGGTGACGGGTTCGTTGACAAGACAAATATTGTGTTAAGGGAAGAGCAAGTTTCCTCTGTATTATGGGCATTTTATTATTTTTTTTAATAGATTATTTATAATTACTATATCACTCTTTGAGAGTAGGTTGGAATTCTTTTCTGCCAGGCAAAATGCAAATATCAAAATGCCAAAGTTCTACTCTTCTTGGTTGGCTTCCTTTTGTATTTTAGTCCCCTCATTTTATCTATGAATTTTTTTCTCATGTTTTGGATGGATCTTAAATCTTTAGATTTTTACATACAGACCCACACAATAATTCAACTGTGCTCAACAAAGCCTTATCCCAACTAATTGGGTTGGCTACACCATAGGCTGCACACATGCCTCTTGCCTATAATAATGTAGGGAAGGTCTGAAGCAGTCTTATTCATCTAGTCATTTTCAAGGGCCTCCCATTAGGTTTTGCTTACCACCCTCGACTACAATGGTTTGTATTTCGGAAGGTACTGATGGAAGGATTGGATGAGCAAAATCTAAAGCCTAGCTGACCAGTTTTCTTGAGTATTGAAATTTTGGTGATGAACTAGCTATCTCAACCTATGGAATATTTCCTTGACTTCAAAGCCTTTTGAATTTTTCTTATAAAATAAAACATTTTGAATTTCATATAAATGCATGATTAATATTGCAACCATATAATGAGGCATTAAGCCACACTTTTAAACACCAAATGTTTCTCTATCAACAGTGGTGCTCTCTGGTCCTATGATTCGATAGGGAGAGTATGTCAAATTTTTATGTTATGCTGTTACTCTTTGTTATTTTCTCGTAACTGAGTTCAGTGAGGTCACTGAAGACTTCTTCCAATGCTTCTAATTGTTGTTGCAGGAAGGTGAGCAATATGCTAAAGAAAATGGCTTGTTTTTCTTTGAAACATCGGCAAAAACTGCTCAGAATGTCAATGAGCTCTTCTATGAAATAGGTAATTTCTTCATTTATTTTTCTGGAGTAAAGGCAATGTTCCCATGTACCAGATCATAAAGGACAGTCTGTCATATTCATATCTGACACAAATTAGTAGATACAAGTCCTGCCCACCCACGGGAGTTAGTCCAATTGGTAGGAGGAGAACCCCTCTACCTTATTAACCAGGGTTCGATTCCCCTGCGGAGCACTCCAGGAATTAATTCTTGAATGCACCAGGCCAATGTGGGGGAGTGCACCCTTAAGATCACTCGGGGAGGGATTTAGTCAAGGTGCGCGCAAGCTGGCCCGGACACCCTGACCGTTGAACTAAAAAAAAAAAAAAAAAAAAAAAACCCGCCCCCCCCCCATTTTAACCCCCCCGGAGGCCCAAAAAAAAAAAAAAAAATAGGCAAATGGGTTTTACCCTTCCATTTTCCCTTTTTTTTTTTTTGTAAAAAAAAAAAAAAACAGAGAGAGAAGGAAAAAAAAGGATCTCTTGCATGATTTTGAACCAAGTAATAAAGTGATTGGTCCACAATTAGTCAAAAATATGAATAGTCATGGTCCTCTAATTGCATTGCTCCTAGGCATTAGTGTTCTAGTTGGTGTGACCCTGCCTTCAAAATAATCTTAACCTGCCGTTAGGGTCCGAATCTGGAATTCGCCCACTACTTTCTTTGTGCTTATGAATAAAAGCCTTATGCAGCAAAGAGATTAGCAAAAGCTATCCCTGCACGTCCAACTGGAATGAAACTACACAACAGATCACAAGAAAGGGGAAGGAGACTATTTTGTTGCTCTGGATGATACCTGTACTTGCTCAAGAGTCCAACTGTAAGTAATTTTCTTGAAGTCCAATATTCTTTATTTTTCAGTTTTATCTGGAATATTTAAGAAACTGATATAAGCTCTGCTTTAAAAGTACTACTTTTCTAAACCAATCAATTTTTCCTTAATTTTAAGTACTGTCTTTTTATCTAATGTTTCTCTTAATTAACAGGTACTTCTCAATTAATCTGTAAGGATATTGTTCAGGGAGAAGGATATTCATCGGGAGCTGATCAAAGTCAAAGTACAAGCCACACTCTGCACAAGCCTTGTCTTATGATTATTTGTTGTATGTACATTGTAAGTTCTCATTACAAAAGCTTTGTGACACTTTCACTTGTTTCGCATGCTCATTTTATGTGCAAGGAGTGATTATGGAACTCAAATCCAATAAAGAAACACCATAACCCAAGAATCAATATACTTGATTACTGATAAATGCTTTCTATGCAACAAATTTTTTAATTCACAAGCAAACACCTCAAATGTATCATATAAAATGATGGAGACATCAAACTTCCAATAACAAAGCAAGCATCAAAGAATTTGCAGTTCAGAATCTGTTTCGAGAATGTGAGGATGCGAGCTGTCATGTTGTGTCCATGTCTGTGCAACAACATAGGTGTCCAATCATCTAGGGGTTTAAAGGTACCTGAGATTTCAATATTTTATTTTAGGGTTAACCAAGATTTATTACCACAAACTTCTAGCAAAGTTTCAATCTTGGCCACAAACCCATTTACTTTGCTATATTAATTCCAATCGCAGTTTTGCACTATACAACTCCCAAAAGAGTTGATTTTTTCCTTTATACCATTGGAGTCTTGGGCAGATGAAATTGTTGCTGAATATCTTTTTGGCCCGTATCTTTGCTCACGCAGCATATCATGATTCATGAGATAGGATCTCGAGTCAGGTTCTGCAGTAGTTATTAGTTTCTGCCTTTACCAAGAAGCTATAATTGATGAATCCAACTGTAAAATGAGCTACTGTTGCTTTATTTGGTTACGATGATGCAATAAATGTGTTTATTTCATCATTTTGGCTATTTGAACTATGCTGTTGGGAAATTTGAATCATGCCCCCTTCTCATTGCAACAATGAGGAATCATCAAAATAAAGAAAGACTGATTATTCCAACTTCTACAGTATTATCTCTCGGTCTTTCTCAGAAACCAAACAGAGATCAGGGACACTAACCCATTGTAAGGTAGACCTAGTGTTGGTCTTACATAGCAAACAATGGTCACTAGTGTCCAGGAATGGCCTTGTGGTCCAAGGCTCTAAGGGCATCATCTCAATTCTCAATCCTGATAAATGGTTTCTGGTGTGAATATGAGCAATGAGGGCCAGGGAGTGGATTCTATATACAACCAGCCAATCTCGATAAGGGATGGGCTACTGAGACTAATTTGGCTGTTTCCACCATGTTTCAAGATTAACTTCAAGTCTCAATAATGGAAGCAACCAAAACTGTTGTCTAGTATCATCTTCCAGACAGTGGGAAAAAACAAACCAAAAATTAAAACAATGTGCCACAAGTCCAAAACTGAGAAATATCCTTTATCATGCAATTTGGGGCACCCACCATTTTTCCGTAATTGGGTCAATCCCTCTAAAGAGTAAAACATCATGAATTCAAATAATTCAACAAGGTCAGGATTGTCTTTGCACAAGAATGGTGCCCATTTATCAAAAAAATTGGAGGGTTGCCCCAAAATCACTGTAACTTTCTACTATTAAAGAAAAAGAATTGACAGAGAGACTGCAGAAACTGAAACTTCTTTCTGCATGGGGAGCGGCTCATGGAAACACCGCTAGGACTCGTCCTTATCTAAGTGGACAAAGGCCCTTGCAGCAGCGGGTGACATTGTTTATTTTTTTGGGCCCCCATGCATTGAAATCAGCATACGAGGTCCATAAAAAACAGTGATTTTTTATTTTATTTTTTCGAAGAAAATTTATAGTCCAACCCCATACAGTTCACATGCACATCCCCACAATCCCAAAACATAAATGAGAGTTTGTTTTGTTCTCCCAGATGCTAAAAATGCAATGCCAATGCCTTTCCAAAAACACCCACACATATGCTAATGAGAACAAAAAAGCAATTCTGCAATGGAGAGAGAGAGAGAGAGAGAAGGCGTGGCTTGGATTGAAGAGCCATGGTCACGCCTGCAGAGAAAGGTTGGTACTAGGCCTTGCTACTTCACCATCACCATGGCTGTCCATAGAAGAAAAATCATACAACACCACAAATGAAATATAAGCCAAACTGTTTTTCACAAAGTACCCACCTCTTAAAAAAAAACGAAAGTAGCAGGAGCTTTCAAAATCTAAAGATGCTGCCATTGATGAATCATCACCATGAAGGAGAAGTGCATGGAGAACCAGAGGATGACGATAAAATACCATTATTACTATTAGAATCACTACCTGAAGTCCCAAGAGACCGAGCATCTCTCAACGAAATCGAACAAGCCTTCGCTGGAAGCTTCTTCATCGGAGATAATGGAGGTGTAATTGGAAGTGAAGAAGGCATAGATGAACTTGGCTGGGCTACTTCTTCGTCATCATCGTCGCCGGAAGAACCCGCCGTCTCTAAACGCGAAGGCGACGTGTCTGGTGTTTCGAATGGGGTGTCAACTCTACTCGGCCTAGCGCCGTCGTTGTCGTAAATGGGATTCGATATGTAAACAAAATGCTCGCTGCCGGCAGCAGCGGCGGCAGAACCGGTAACTTTATCATTACAACCACCACTGCTGCTGCTGGCTTGAAGTGGAGCTTCTTGAACATGACGAGTTGATGGAGAAGAAGCCGATACGAGGCCGATTCGACAAGGGCTGGTGTTGGATTTTTGGGTTTGGGATTCGAGAATTTGACGAAGCTGAGAGTGCTGCTGCTGCTTCTCTATATCTACCGCTTTGTCTTCTTCTTTGGTAGAGACTGAAGGGAAGAGGAAGCTTCTTGGAGCTCGAAGAACACCTTGTGCATAGAAGGTGCTCAGATGAGGTCCAGGGGGTGGAGCTATTTGGTCTTGGGATTGTTGGGGCTGAGAAGAGGTGGTGGTGGTGGTGGTGGTAGTACTGGCGGTGGAGCTGGAGCTGGAAATCTGTAGCTGACGCCTACGTAGTAAGAGAGAGCAGTATAGCTCAGCTAACAGCACTAGGATTAGGCCTAACACTATGGCAAGGCTCACTACCATTACTAGTGTTGCTCCCATTATCACCTTTGACGCGCCCTTCATCTCTCTCTCTCTCTCTCTCGAATGTTGAGAGTGAGGAGGGTAAAAAATGGGGCTGTAAGAAATGGGAGGGTGAGAACTGATAAGTTTTTTTTGGCGGGAAAGAGAGATGGGATTGAGAGAAAGAGAATCTTGAGAGGGCATTGGGCATGGGAAATGTAAGGCTTTTAGTTCTGAGCTGGTGAGGGTTTCTGACAATTAGAGGTCATTTTGGTCATTTCAACTAGACATTATACCCCCCCCTTTTTTTTTTTTTGGGTGGGCTATTTACAACCCACTTTTTATTAAAGTCCGCCCATTTTCTAAATACAACCCACCCATTTGTATTTTTACTAAAGGCAGCACAATAAAATTTTAATTAAATATACACATTTTACCCTTTACTAGATACAACCCATTACATAATAGAAATATTATAAGCAACTCATATTACCCCCAACACCATATTACTCCAATACCAAACCTAAAACATATTACTCCCAATACTTTTGTCTTAGGGTTGTTTGTATATTATTGCTAAATATTATATTTGGATTAAACATGCTTCAAAATATGAAAAGTAGTACTCTATAACCATTATGGTGTGATGGTGTTACGAAAAAAACCCATATTTCGATCGAAAAATAGAAAAAAAAAAAAAAAATTTGTGTTTGTGTTCGCATTCGGCCTGGTAAGGACGAATATTAAAGTTTCGTATTCGGTGTTGGCTTACCGAATACTAAATCATCACATTCGGTGTTGGCTTACCGAATACTAAAGCTTAATATTCGGCCTTACCAAGCCGAATGCGAACACGAACACAGTTTTTTTTTTTTTTTTCTATTTTCCGATCGAAATATGGATTTTTTTCGTAACATCATTACACCACAATGGTTATAGAGTGCTACTTTTCATGTTTTGAAGCATGTTTAATCCAAATATAATGTTTATCAATAATATACAAACAAACCTAAAATGAAAGCTTTGGGGTAATATATTTTAGTTTGGGGTATTGGGAGCTGAGGTTTTTTTTTGCATTTGTCGCCGTGATTGCCACAGTCTTTTGTTGTCACGGCTACGGTGGTAGCGTTTGTGGAAGAAAAAATAGAAGAAGAAGAAGATGTTGTTGTTTTGAAGAGCTTGGTGATTAAGATGATTGAGAGTAATTGGTTGTATTTAGACTTGGTGCATTTATGGTATATTAAAACTTTTGTTTTGTATAGTAATGGGTTGCCTAAAGATTAGTGGACTGTAGTTAGAAAATGATAAAATAGACCCAATAAAAATTTTAAATGGGTTACCTTTAGTAAAATGATGGGCTGTAAATAGCCCCACCCTTTTTTTTTAAACATTGTAGTCCGAAACTGACAACTTTTGTAAACCAGGCAAAACGAGGTCGTTTGGTCATAGACAAAAACAGAAGTTCACCACCTCGGCAGTGTAACTATGATAACATAGTAGCAAACTCAATCAGAGCTTCTATCTATTAACCTGTAGAATCTGTATCAGCTGAAGTTATACAAGCATTGTTTTAACAAATTTTACAACCAATTAATCCGGAAACTGAAACGAAAGCTACTTTATCCATGGCGATGAATGCCACAAATTGCACATAAAGAGAGAAATAAGAGCCTACCCACGCACACGGGGCTGTACTCCAATCACCAAGGAATTTCTGTATCGAGTGCCGGTCCTGCCTTGCAGGAGCTCCTTGCTCCTCAGTGATTGGAGAGTTGCCACTAGCTAAGAGTACCCCACAAGCACTAGTCCCACACCCAGGGAAGATTAAAATGGACACAAGCATAAGAATAGAAGAAGAGACAGATTCTGAGTTTGTTTCTCACCCTTTACCTTCCTTTTAAGGCTGCAAACCTAGCAGCCAAATCATCATAGTCCGGTAACTTAGGATGCACATGTCGAGCCGCACTTGACCTATCTGGCTGAAAGGAGGCGGCACGATTAAATACTTTTGTTGCCTCTGGGGAAGCTGTTTGTTCACGGGGGAGAGAAGCTGATCTGACTGGAGGAGGGACCATCTCGGACCTCATGTCGGGCTCATCTTGGCTAGCATTCTCCCCGTATTCACCAGCATCAGCAGCTGCGACATGTGAAGAATGAGCTTTAGACTTTTTTCTCACCTTTCCTGGCTCGTACGTTGATGGTTTCTTACTATAATGCATCAACAGCTTATCTATTATCTTTTCCTCTTCATCTTTCTGATGATGATCGTCGAACAAGATTTGCAGGCCCCGTCTCGAGTCCCCCCTTCTTCTGCCACTTGGATTTCTCTTTACAATTCTTCTGTCTTCAAGATAGCTAATATCGTCGTGACTGTGACCGGATGCTGATTTTGAGTGTCTTTTTCTCATTGATCTTGGTTTTGGCATGTGGTCACCAGTTACATCATCCTGATAATGAGGATCTTTGTCATAATCATG
This sequence comes from Hamamelis virginiana, assembly GCA_017140935.1. Taxonomy (NCBI): domain Eukaryota; kingdom Viridiplantae; phylum Streptophyta; class Magnoliopsida; order Saxifragales; family Hamamelidaceae; genus Hamamelis; species Hamamelis virginiana. Next base: position 929,018 of record JAESVK010000801.1, on the reverse strand, counting down.
ACCATTCACTCTCACAGCTCCAACTACCTGCATCTCATAATTGGGATGATCAGATCCTATATGGATTCTCTCTGACCTATTACCAGCATTGCCTCTGTTATGGGCTGAAGCATCTGTGGAGGCTCCATCACAATCAAAATCACCATGCTTGGATCCTAAATTGGCTTCAGATTTGACAGCTTTCGGTGCTTTAACATATGGAGGAGGGAGGGCATTATTGTAGGACTTCAACCTATCAGCCTCTTCCCCCCGAACTTTTCTTGTCGAGTTCGCAACATTGTGTTGACCAACATGGTTATAACCAGCAAATGGAATATTTTTACCATCACTCCTAATCGGCAGTCCTTCACAGCTAGGAGCAAATTCTTCTTTTCCATGAGAAAAGGTGTCCTGACTCTCTCTTTTGGGGACATTATATTCCCTACCATTTTGCACCTTATATCCACCATCAATGCATTCCAGTCTTTTTCCACGAGAAGAGCTGCCTAACCTAATTGTTTTGGGGGCCATATCCTCCTTCCCATTCTGTGATTCATGCCTATCTGCAGTAACTTCTTGCCTTTTTTGTAATGAAATGTCATAGTCATCTCTTTTCAAAATAGTTTCTTCCCTGCCATTGAGTGGCTTGTCTCCCCTGCCTTCCTGTCTTCCAAAGAACTGAAGATCCAGCTCGTCCTTTTTTGACGCATTAGCCTCCCTCTTATTGCGGAATCGGCGCCCATCACTAGAGATCTCATGCCTTTCTCTTGATAAAACATCATGCTCGTCTCTTTTTGGAACAATGTCACTACCATTGGGTGATTTATATTTATCATCAGTGGTGTGGAAAGAACCATATTTCTTAGGTTGGTCCTGCAAAACCATCACAAAAGTTGCAAGAGATTAAACATGGTTCCTTTGGAAAATGGTTGCAGAGAAAACTAGACAGCACAGCCTTTGACAAGTCATGAAAGCTTTCTCAAGGTTTATATCAATTCCAGTATCAGCTTTCTGTTTCTGTTTGATGAAAACACCAGACATAACTAACAAAATACAGAAGGACATACCTGTGTAGGCACAGAGGGATTGGACATCCTCTGTTCAAAAGCCCTGGAGTCCCAATTTATTGAAAACTCTAATGCAATGTCTTGCATTAACTGGAGTTTCTTCTCCATTGTAGGAGCCCTTGAAACTGAATTCTCAACAAACTACCAATGAGCAATTATGCTGGTTAGCTGTGAAAACACAGTTATTTATTTATAGACAATCTATAAAGAGTAGATCTATGGAGAATTACCTCCTGGTTCACAAAATAATCCAGAGAATTCCCATATTTCTCTTGAAATACATGCCTGAGATCACGTAATTCTGGAAAATCAGAAAATCTTGCCGCAGCAAACATCAGAGATGCTACAGCAACCCTGCATTCCTCAGGGCACTCACTGTGAAGAGGACGGAGAAGAAAGGGAAATGTCAACATCATGCTCAAACCATTTCAATCTATAGTTTACCGGAAAATATTATAAGTATAACAGGCCAAAGCAATGCGGAAAATGTGTCACGTCGGTGCTGTCTAAAACCAAATTGTATTAACTAAAACCCCTATTGCATGGTGGCCCTAGAAGTATAAGACAACCATCTGCCTTAAGAAGCATGGTTTTTGACTTGGGACCCTATCATGTGCAAAATTTTTGTCTACAATGTCACCTTACTTCGCCCTGATAACTACTATATAAGTGTTGTTCTTCCATTTTGAATGGGCATGATTTAGCTCATTGCTCGTTATAAGTGGATCAGAATTGTTTTGCTCAACTCTCGAGGAACTAAACGATACTAGATGTATGGAATTCTATATAGACACCAGCCACTGATATAATGATATTAAATTGTTCAATTGTATTATTGCTAAAAGAAAAACCTTCTCATTCGAGCTCAAGACCCAAAGTATGGGTTCTCAAACACCTTAATTGAACATGTGGAACAGCCAGCACCAACCACAAGAAGAGTTTCACCCAATATCTCGTCCATGCTAAGCCCATAGTAATAAGAGTAATTTAGACCGTCTGATTGGGGAGTTTTGGTTTTCTTTTTCCCATTCTTTTAATTAAATTAACATGGAAAAGTTAGATGGAACGGAATTATCTAGTAATTCCATTATTTTTCATGTAGATATCTAAAGAAAACCCATTGTTCTGGGCCAATCTTTTACTAGCAAGCTATTTAAAATGACCTTTGTGTTTTCCTATCTTGTAATTTCTCCACTTTGATAGGGATAGTTTCAACTGATATAAGCCAAAATACGAACATATATATGCATACACAACTAAATGCACATATTCCATTGTTATATTATGTCGCCAGCAAGCAATATAAAAATAAAGCATGGACAAAAGGAAGGATTCATTAGTTGCTAGTGGACAGCATTATATATGGTAAAATATGACAGGAGAATTTCAAATTTCATTGTCACCGTTGCAAACTTGCAATACATCCACACATACCTTTGTTTTTGCATGATTGAAAGATGCTTCAATATACATTCACAAGATTGCTCAACAAAATCATAACAAGATGAAATGCTCAGCTCAGTTAGAAGTCCTTCGGTCTGTTTGGGTTGCACACCAAAAAAAAAAAACCTTCAAGAGCGTACCAAGATATAAATGACATACTTTATAGAGATAATTTAAAACAATATTGAAGACGAATGCAACATAAGTTCAAAATGTTTCTATCAGTGCAATGATTAGGAAGCACCGATAAGAGTACATTATACCCTTAATAATTAATATGTCATATCCTCATATATGACATGTCTTGGCCATTGAAAATCTCAACCAATCAAATCATTTGAGTGAGCTAGCTATCTCACCAACAGAATGGCTCTTATCTATTTTCCTTTGAAGTGATTATCTAATGTACTGCATGGACATTAATAGCTGATATGACAACTGCTAATTGTTGGATGCATTGTTTTTTCCCAACAGTCTGCTGTAAGGATAAAGAACCCATATTTGAGCCTAATGATACACATCCAACCATAGTGAATATTTGTAAGGAGACTTCAATCAAAAGAAGCTCAACCTTCTCTAGTTGAAAAGGATATTAGGACAATTTTTATGGGGTAGAGTCGATAAAATGTGCGTCTTCTGTGGACATGTTGGACATCTACTTGGAAAGATACATAATGTCTTCTCTCTATGTAGGAGTTGTATGGTTGCAATGAATTTTTTACGAAGTCAATAAGAGATTTGAGGTCAAGCTGCATAAAATAAGCCTAAGTATCTCTCCAAAGTCGAAACACTACTCACTTTACAAAGACAACACTATAAGGAAGGTCTGCCAAAACCGTACTTAAAACACCGTACTTACAGCCATTTCATATCATTTTCATCCATTTACAGAGTACACTAGTTGGAAAGCAACAATATTCTGCATCCACCTCAGTAAAACTTATATGCAACACAACTAAACAAACTGAAAGTATGAATTTCACTTCCACTTTGGTTATATAAAAATGAAGGGCATTCAGAGATGGTTGCTTTTGAGAAAAGAGTTTACCACATATGACGTGCGTATAAGCTTCTTGAAATTACATTGTTGAAAAAATGAAAGAATTTACAGCATAAATGTATTTTGTAGTTCCCAACTCCCCACATGCAACCTTTCTTCAACATCATTGTAATCAATATTAAATATTTTGCTTCCTACATTAAATTCAGTCCGCTCCACACCGAAAACAAGTAAAATCCTCCCATTAAACCAAAAAAGAGTCCTAAATTCCATCAAATTACTCAAAATTTAGTTTAAAACAGTCTAGTTTCTAAAAGTGGAAACTTAAAACCTTCTCGTTGTACTTGGATCGGCCAAATACTCAAAGAAAAAGCCCGAGAAGAAGCTCACCAATTCAAATAAATGCAGTACATATACAAATGATCGAACACCATACATAAACAAATGCATAAGAAATTAAGAATGCATAAAGAATCTAATAAGTATAGTCGTATAGATGACTGTTAGCACGGAAACATAAATCATCCACATTATGAACAATAATTTGAAATCCTGTATAGTTCAGATTAAAATAAATCTATAATATTTGATCCACAGAACCGACAAAAGTAACATACGCAATTTCAAATTCCAGATCCTTAACCCTTGGTTTGGCTGCCAAGAAATCCCAGGAAACGAAAAGAAATAAAATATTGAATCTCATGCCTTCCCCTGTTTTCGTTTCCAAACCAAGCCAAATAATTGAATGAGGCTAAGCTGAGTGGAACTTTTCTGCTTGCTCGAGCCCCAAATATTGAATCCAAAAATTCTAATTTCTTTACTTTTCCCACATTTTCCCAGCAACCAAAGAGTAAAATTCAAACCAACACCGCTCAAACAAAAGATCAGATTAAGAGAACAACAAAATGTATCACTGACTCAAAGACCAAAAACATCGATATATACCCTTCCAAAAGCATTGATATCGAGGCCATTAGCTAGTAGATCAGCCATATCTTTCTTCAGAAACTTCTGCGTCGCATTTCTCTTCCTCCGTATCGCATCGATTCGAGTCCTCGTCACCTTAATCGAAGATTTACTACATCACCACACAAAACACTCAAAAATGAAAACCTGACCACAGAATTCTCACACCAAATCAAGAATCACATAAACATAAAAAACACATATATATAAATGAGAGATAAAGAGAGAGATGCGGATCTGAAAACTGACCATTTGGAGGCAAATCCTCGCCCTAATAAGCCGTCCAACATGATGGATCTGTTCTTTGTTCAGCACAGAAGAGAGATATGAAAGTGATCTTGAGAGTGGTTAACTCAGAAGCTAAAATGTTGATTTGAATGCAAATCAAGCTATACTGAGATCCGCCATTAACGAAGCTCAAAAGCTACTCACAGAGCTTTTTAGAAGAAGAAGCGGCAACAGCAGCAGATATACGGCTCTCTGTCGTTGCCAGGTCAATACACTTTTCAAACTTCTGATGAAGAGGGTACATATTCTACTTCCGATAATAACCTTATCCTTTTTCTCATATGATGGCATTATTAAGAATCAAATTTCTGTATTTCGGGGGTATTCTGGGAAGGCTGGTAGAATTTTTTATTGTTTTTGATTTGTTTCCAGTAGCGAGGAGGAGCCGACGGATTAGGACGAACGTGGCCGTTAGATGGGAGGACTTTTAGGGGTTGTGTGTCAAGCAGATGAGGTGGAAGGTTCAGGTGGGGTAAGACTATAATGAGCCAAGGAATCTGCTGAACTGGATCGCAGATCGTGGCCGTCAGTGCTTATAACCTTTTTTTTTTTCAAATGGAAAACATGGGTCCTTGGTAGACAAAAGTGTAGAGCTCAGAGCCGTTGTGTCAGTAACGGGTGTTATAAACTTATTAACGACCTTACATCAGGTATTTTAGTAATAAAATATTTACTTTAATTATTAAAAAATTAAATTTTATTAGGTTATTTTTATAATAAGATATTTATTTTATTAATAAATTATCAAAATTTTTTTAAGTTTGGAGTTATATACCGTGAAATTCAATTTTATCATGCTGTCTATAAAATTTCCAAATTCGGGTAATGGATATAACCAAGCATCAAGTTGCTAACATACCTACCAAACAAATTTATTGAATTAATCTATCAATTCACGTGATATCTCTCAATATATATATATAGATTTAGAAAGAGAGAGATTTAATTTTTATAATATTTTTTAATTTGTCATTGCCAAAGTGAATGGCTTGATTCGATTTTAGTTAGGTTGATCTTAGCTTAAATTGACCTGATTAAGGATTGGTTTTGATTTTCTAAATCCAAAACTAACTCATGGAATAATAGTACCAACCCAACCTAACCCATACAACAGTGAAATTGGTTTAGCTTGAAAAGAAAATAATTTTACAACCTTTTTTATGTATTAGAACAACACAAAATTGTTTATTACAACAAAGAAATTTTCAAATGATAGAAATCATAAGAAAAACACATAAATTGTTAAATTTTTCATGAATTCTAATTAAATTTCAAATATATGAAAGCAAAACAAAAATTGAAATTGAAACGACTATAATATGACATACATATATTTAGGGCCTGTTTGGGAACTTTGGAAACTGGTTTTGGCCAGTTTTGATCTCTTTCTGTTATTTGGTTCTTATGTAAACCAGCTTCCAGCTGGTTTGAAAAAAAATTGTGTTTATGCTTTATTTTGTGGACATTATTGAACTGATTTGCAGAAAAAATGCACTTACCAAACAGTACTGAATAAAAACCAAGCAGACGTATCCATAACTGATCAGGTTTTTAAGTTTGCCAAACAGCACCTTATGTACCTCCCGTAATTAAAAGTTGTATAATATAAAAGATATATATACATAATTGGGTGAGTTCTTGGGATGGACCACCCTAATTACATTTAATCAATTGATTATATCTGGAAAACTTATCCTAAGTCGAAGAGGAAAAATAATAATAATTAATAATTAATAGCGACAATAATAAATATATAAGAAAAATATATAATTATTTTATGATTAAGGAATATTAATTTAATTAAATAAGCATTTGCACAAGAGATGGGTAAGAGAGCTAGCAACAATCCATGGTGTAAAGAAGAGAGAGCGGGTCCATTTATGGATTAAAATAATTACTACCGATTATTAGTTTCAAGTCCCAATCTTATCAGCTATACCTCATTTTAACTAAATTCAGCTAAAAATCCAAGTTCTTAGATTCTCATTCACTTAATGCATAATTCATCTCAAGATTCCAATCCAATGATTCAAGGGTTTTAGCTGATTTTAGTTAAAATGAGGTATCCCTCGTAAGAACATTTTTCTATTAGTTTCTATATTGTCATTTTCTAATTTTAATAATGCAAACCCACGTTGTGTTTGATTAAGAAAATGAAAGGAGACAAGAGATTCGTATTTATAATAATATAATAAAATTTGTGTGTGCCTGCCACCATGCCTTTGGAGTCTTGACATCAACAAATAAATTTCCACCACTAACAACTAACAACTGAATAAAATCATTAATATTTGAATTTAATTTGTTTATCTTATGGACGAGTTAGAATAAGTGGTATTTGAATTTGATTCGATAAATTAATAAACTCATAAATAAGTTTTGATTTTGGTCTTTTATTAAATTGATTTGCATGAGTCAATTGTTTTTAAGCTATTGAAGTGTTTAACCAAATCACTAAAGAATGCTTCTGTGGTGCTGCATTCATTAACAGCTTTGCCTAAATGAAGGTATCATACTTGGGGATGTAGATCCAACAAATTTCAATTATCTTCTAATTCCATTTTAAATGGATCCAATGAGAAATAGTGGGTCCCAAATAAAAAGTACCTAAGAATGGAAGTATACACGTAATAAGGCTGAGCTAATATTAACAAAGGGGTATCGATGCCCAAAACCTCTTCTCTAAAATTGAGAAAACATGGCCAACATAGCATTCGGGCATGAAGTAATGAGAACTTTGGAAATTGGAACACAACGACAAATTTGTCCCAACTGGCCTCTTTGGGATTCCAACAGTTTCAATTTACTCACATCGGGTGATATCCATGCCCATATAACATTCATGTGATTAGATGACAATTCCATTCCAGCCATATAAGTGAATTGCAGCAATTAAACAAACCTAGCTTAGTGTTGCTTGAACTCCTCATAATTAATGACCAAATTTTGGAATGCAAACTCAGGCTTAATTGAGTACATACCCAAAAAGACCCAAACTTTATTCATAATAGTATGTTTGGACTTCCACAAAAATCGAATATCTTTATTAATTTTTGAGTAACAATTGAAATTACAAATTCATTATTTAATTAAAATGTTGCCATTTAGAACAATTGAGGTTTCCATCACATATGATGGTATAATTAAGCTCAGTTTTAGAATAATTTGCATATTAAATTTAAAATATAAAAAGTAAGCAAACAATTCAATTTTCAAGGATGCTTATGCAGGCCCTGAAAGTCTAGCTATAGATTGCAATTGCACAAGCATATATATATATATATATATATATATATATATATATATATATATGAAAGGGGAGTAAGAGATACCTTACTTTATTAAAATCAGTTAATATCTCTTAATCGTTAGATCTTTGAACATTAGTTGATTTTAATAAAATAAGGTATAACTTATAGGAATATATATATATATGCAAGCTAATCTTGAACCGAAAAATATATATTATTTTGGCAATCAATAGTATATCACCTTTCTATGAAATTATGCATTTTGCCTATTGATCAAAATAGTAAAACCCATCTCAAATTAGTAAGGAACTCCAAGTTCATTAATGACCCTAATTAGTAATTACAACCAAATCAAGAAAGAAGGGAAGAAATTAAGAAGAAAAGGGCAATGACAAGATATATACTAAGCCTAAAGCCTTCATCATTATTGAATCCTATCCACAAATAACACATCGACTAGGGCACCCATCCATATTCACACAAATCTATCAATGCAAGCATCTACAATTACAAATTACTTTTGAAAAAAGATAGATGAACTACTCACGGTACAAATCACCCTCTCACATATATAGCGTGGATTAATCAATTGCAAGTCGCTTATCATTGATAATTAACCCCCACATTCTATGAGAGGTCGGTTTATATAACTCGTGGTTGAATTAGCATTTTCCGACCACTTCTGGAAATAATAAGAATTCAATTATAAGATGAAAATTCTCATCGAAAAATCAAAGTTTACAATTTCACATACAATAAAAATTAAAAAAAAAAAATTAAGAAAAAGGAAAATCACAAAACCACCCATCTCTAACCATGACTAACAAAAAGAGAGATGGAATGTAATTATAATTATATGGGCATGAGAAGCGCACCTTGTTATCTACCAAAAAACATGGATCCTCCCTTTTATTGGGTGGGTATTTTAGTTGGTAATTAAATGAATTAATTCTACCAAAAACATCTTAAGAAGTTGACGAGGAAATGAAAGAGGTAATTTTCATCATCGAGTAAGTCATGTTGAACAAGTCTCTCCAAGACGGCGTTTTGAGGAAGAAGATCACTGTAATAGAGCAGAGTTGTAACAGAGGCAGCCGGATGACCCACCAGAGAAGTAACCAGCCTCACCAGTGACCGGAACATCAATGGCGTTAAAGACTGCATATATAACAAACAAAATCAAAATCAAACTATGCACTTCAAAATCAGAGACCTATGAATTGAATGAATGCATTGATTCGATGAAATGAGATTGAACAAGTTAATCAAACTTACCATGGCTTTTGGTTAGCGAGAAGACAGAAGAAAAGTATTGAGAGAGAAAGAGAGAGAGAGAGAGAGAAGCATTGAGCAGGAATTGTGTGTAAAGTCTGAAGCTGCCAATCTTCAGCGGACGTTCAGACCTAATAGTCCAGCTGACTGTCAGGATGAGCTACTAAGTTGGACGAGGGAATTAAGTGGGCATTCCTTGTAGATACTGCTATATCTCCCTACCTAATAACCAACTTATAATTTTTCACAAAAAATATAAAATTTAAAAACTATACGACCAAATTATAATTGATTCTAATCATTAGAATGGCCTAGTAACCAAATGGTACAAATTTTACATTTTTATTAGTATTAAAAGAATCTCAGATATGGATATATTTCAATCATTTGAAAATATATATATATATATATATATATATATATATATATATATATATATATATATATATATATATATATATATATATATA
>JAESVK010000801.1:902523-916282 GCA_017140935.1 Hamamelis virginiana | reverse complement strand
AAATCAAGCACAAATAATCCAAAACTCACCTCCATTCAGCTTGTTTGTAACCCTAATAAGAAATTTACAATCTTTAGAGTCATTTTGACCATAGTTGAAAGTACAAAGATAATGAGGAATTAGTAAGAATAAAGAGAACAGAATATGAAAACCACCTGGTAAAAGATCTTGGATAGCTTGTGGCATTGGAGTGTTTGGCAGCATTGTATGACAGTAAACCACAGAAGGAAGAGCAGCGTGGCTTACAATTTTTCATATGCCTAGCTCACTGTATAATTTTTCCTCGTATACAACACATGATTTACACTAAAAATATACAATATTCAAAAGGGTTATTTCTTTAACATGATTCTAATGTATGGGAAGCTCACAGAGACGAATGCGAAGACGCAGAGATAGAACTCCATTAAAGGACTGATCAAAAGTAGTAGAAAGAGTTATTATACTTTGAAATGCTACTTGGGAAATATGGCAAGTGAGGTGGAATTTGTAAGGCTTCAAATTAACTCGATGCTTTCCAACCGTTTTTGGCTTGTACCAGTTTACTTTTTTTGGCCTGTGCCAATTGAATTGGAGGGAGAGAGAATACATTTGTTATTCAAAAGAGGGGAGACATGCAATGGGTTGGGTGTGATCATTGGTTATGGGATGTTCTATTGACTTCGCTTGGGATTGCTTTAAATGTTTCAAATATTAATTATTGGGTATCTCTGCAAAGATGCGGAGATAAAACTCCATTGAAGGTGATGGAAAGCAATTGATAGAGAGATCGAGTTATGATGTGAGGGAAATAAGGCAATTCATGAGGTGGAATTTATAAGGCTTCTGAAAGGAAACTTACTACTTTCCAACTGATTTTGGCTCATAACAATTGAATTGGAAGTAGAGTAGGAGTGAGAGACTGAAGACATATGTGATTCAAAGAGGGAGACACGCGCGCAATGGGTCGAGTGTGATAATGGCAAGGGTTGATTTATTGCCTTTTACGCTAATCACATATGATTTTGGCTTGCTTTGGATTGGTGGCAAGGGTTTGTTCTAATGGGATGGGAGTCATGTGGTTAAGACAGCGAGTAACAAATATACGTAGAGGTTTGATTAATATGTTTGTATTTGCTTTATGTGTTGGATCAAAATTAATGTTATTTATTTTGATTCATATGGCGATTGGTTGATTTAATTCCTCATTTCTCCTTGCCGGAAGTTCTGTTTACCAGGTTGGTAATTTTACTTGATTATGAGGTCACACTTTTCTTTTGGGATGGGTTGGTTGAAGTGGAGGCTTGTTACTTTCTTTTTCTATTTTTATTCGGTTACTCTTGCATAGTTGCATTTGCCTTAAGAGTTATAGAAAAATTCACACACACACACACACACACATATATATATATATATATATATATATATATGTGTATACAGGAATGCTATTATCATGTTGACATTAGGTCACCTGCTTTAAAGGCACTTATAGACTTTATTTTGAAAAATCGACCATTGAATTAGATACTCCTCTTATGTTTGTCATGTCTACTAAAAATCACAATAATCTAATTATTGGTTTCCGAAAAAACTGACTGAAAAAATGTGATATTTTGAAGAACAAAAAGGTTATAGTTTTTCAAAGTGATTTAAAAAAAAAATTAAATAAATAAAATTGACCGTTAGATCACTATGATTTTTGACGGATATAACAAACATAAGAGAAATATCTAATCCATTGGTTAGTTTTTCAAAATAAGATTGCAAGTGCCTCTAAAACAGGTGACTTGACTTGTATCAGGTTGACCTCATAATAGCATATATATATATATATATATATAGTCATTCTACTATAAGGTCCACCTTGCATAACCTTATGCAAGGTCGGCTCCATATCTCCAATTTTAGAAAACTGTTCGTAAAACTGATCGTTAGATTAGATGTTCCCCCTCTGTATGTCATGCTTACAAAAAATCACAGTGATCCAACGGTTGGTTTTTGAAATAACGCATTGAGAAAATATGCAACTTATTTGTTCTTAAAAAAATCACCATTTTTTTTAAAGTCAGTTATTTCAAAAACCAACCGTCGGATTACTGTGATTTTTTGCAGGCATGACATACAGAGGGGGGACATCTAATCCAAGGGTCAGTTTTATGATCAGTTTTCTAAAATTGGATATATGGAGCCGACCTTGCATAAGGTCGACCTTAATGGCTATATATATATATATATATATATATATATATATCTTCTCATCAACGCTTCATTTGTAAAGCTGTGTTGTAATTTTATTAATAGCGAAAACTCTCTGTATAGGGAACGATATTGCTATATTTATTGATGATATATATATGGGATATATATGAACTTAAACAACACATACTACCCAGGTCTCTTATTACATCTAGCAATTAATTAGAAGCCCAGATAATGTGGCCCTCCGGAAGGAAGTGACAAATTGGAACAGTCCCAGGCTTAACTCCCAGTACTTGGAAAGCCAAATGCTTCGGATTCCAATTGGCTGTGTTGGTGTGACATACAGCAACAGACTTCACTTTGGTCCCGTCAGTTCCAACCAAAGGCACCAAATAAGCCCTTGTGGCCTGCATTGCATGGCAGTAGAACACAGAATACACATAGTTTAGGCCGTGGCATGCCACTGTTTTATCATCACCACCCATCTCTTTCACTCCCTCAGAGATGCTGAATTGTTGCTCTTCACTCTCCTCTTTATCAACTTCAGTAGACACAGCTTCAACATTTTTTCCAAGCTTCAAAGTGCTAAAATCAACCATTTCCTCCAAGGATGTGGCGCAGATCTTATCCTCCCCCTTCATGGCCGGCTTCTCGCACTCCTCAATCGTTGTTTTTATCACTCTTGCTTCCTCTGATTCGGGCTTGATGGAAAATTGGTTCAAGATTTCAGAGAACTTGTGGGAGGAAAAGGGTATGGTGTTAGCAACTTGGCGGGGTAAAATTTTGGATCCGCTGGTGGTTTTAGTGAAGTGGAGGTTCATTTTTGTGCCAAGATGCAAGTCTTTCTCTAGGAAAAAGAGAGCCACATTTGGGTCGTCTTTGAGTTGATCTTTAGAGGCAGCGTACTCGTAATTGAAAGCCTCAGTGAATGGTGGCTTCACTCTAACATGTGGGCCTCTCTTGTGGCCAGCCCCCACTGATACCCCACCGCCGCCTTGGCCTGGGCCTCCTCCCTTGCGGCCAACGCCCACCGATACTCCGCCGCCACCTTCTCCCTTGCCACCAACGCCTACTGATACTCCGCCGCCACCTATACCGACACTCACACCACTATCCTCTGTAGAAACATCTTTCCCTTCTGTTCAATTATATAGCAACAATTTCAAAGATGGTAAGAATTACAAGTGCTTAAATGAAAGACACACTTTTCAGTATAGGTTGTATATAGAAACTAATTTTTACCCTTTTGGGCTTCTTGTATAAGGTTTATATGATTCTTTAATATTATAATAGTCTTGCAAATGAATCAAATTGTTCATGAACGAACAATTTTTGAACAGGTTTAATAATAAACGAGCTAATATCAAGTAAATAATGAAAGCCTGACTTGATTAAGTTCAGTTCAAGTTTGGCTTGAGCTAGAATAATCAGTTTTTTAAGTACGTTGAACTCAAATAAGCCAAAATTCAGCTGGACGAATGCTCGTTTGTGATCCTAATAGATAAATTATGGATGTAAAATTAGAGTTTTAAAGTCATTTTGACCATAATTGGTTTCAACAAAGAAAATGTGGAATTGGTAAGAATGAAGATACTAGAATATAAGACCCACCTGGTAAAAGTTCCTGGATAGCTTTTGGCATTGGAGTGTTTGGTAACACTGAGTGCCAGTAGACCTCAGAAGGAAGAGCAGCGTGACTTACAACAACTAGTGGTACCTAGAAAATTTTCAATATCTCTCATCACCTAATCTGTAAGAAATTAAATTATTCTGTGAGTCGGGCATACATACTCGGCCAAAGAGATATATACAAAGAGTATCCTCATGTGAACGTGTTATCACACGAGGATGCTGAGGATGTCTATATCTCTAGTCATTGAATATATATATATGCTCGGCTCACTGTATAATTTTTACTCAACTAGAATACACGATTTACACTAAAATCTACAAAATTAATTTACAATATAACATGATTCTAGTGAATGGAAAGCTCACATAGATAAATGCGAAGACACAGAGATAGAACTCCATTGAAGGAATGGTCCAAAGCATGCAGTAGAGAGAGTTATAATACTTTGAAATGATGCGAGGGAAATGAGGCAAATAAGGTGGAATTTATAAGACTTCAAAAGGAAAGGATTATGACTCCATAATTACTCTTTAACTTACTACTTTCCAACTGTTTTTGGCTTGGCATGTACCGATTGAATTGGAAGTAATGATAGAGAAAATGATGACAATTGTGATTGAAAGAGAGAGACACGTGGTGGGTTGGATGTGATCATGGTTATGGGGATGTTGAACAAAGAGACATATATGTAGTGAAAACTGCCAAATGGGTCATGGATTGCCGGGTCAATGCTTACGGCTGAGTTGGGTTGTTTGCTATTTATGTTATTGATTTGAATTTGATAGAGTAAATTGGGTCTGAACCACTACCTAATTTATTTGGCTTTGTTCGGATTGAGATAGGGTTGTAAGATGAATCAAGAAGTTCTACAAGCTTGGGTTGGGATATATTTGCTTTTAAATTCGATATATCAATAGACCTAATTTAAAATCGACTCGACAAAATGTTCTATCAAGGTTTTTTTTTTTCCTTTTTTTGAATCAAAAAATAGGAATTTGTCCATACATTCCTCTAACGCTCTAAATATTAACTAATGGGTACCTATGCATTTTCATATATTTGACCGAATTCAAGATCTTTTTCCCTAAAGTGGGAGAAACAAATATGCCACTAGTCAACTAAGCCATTGGTATTTGTTCGAGCTTGTGCGCATGTCACATAATTAACCAAGTCAAACTCAAACTTATTTTTAATCACTATACTGCTAGACTTGATTCAACTCATAAAAAGATCGAGATGATCAAACTTGTTAGATAAACTAACTATCAATCTACTATTCAATTTTTTTCACCAAACAAACTACAACCTCGCTAATATTAATTAATATATGGATTTCTATACGTCTGAACCAAAATTCTCTCCAATAAAAATGAAAGATATACTACCAAACCAACACCCATAGGTCATAGTTTATTACTCGACTCGACTCGGCTACCTAGTTGAGGATGAACACATATTTTTGTTGGCAGTGCAATTGGTTGTATTGGACCGAGTGCTTTTTGGGTCGGTTCAATTAGTTTGAATTTAAGCCAAGATGAAATTAAGAAAACTTCAACCCCATACTAGCTAGCCTGTCACAGAGCCATTTTGAGCATCTATTCTATGATCGATTACGCTTTTTAATCAGTATTTTCATATAATTAGCTAATAATTTTATATATAATTCAAGGTCTATAAATTAATCATCGAAAACCGATTTACTGATGGAATTAGAATCAAATAATTCAATAATTTTGATGTATGTTTCCACCATGATCACTACATCCAAGACAAACGCGATCAATCTTCAAAAAGGGTTATTTCCTAAGCATGATCAATGAATAGAAAGCTCACAGAGACAAACGCGAAGACTCAGAGATAGAGCTCCATTGAAGGACTGATCGAAAGCAACAGGGAGAGTTATGATACTTTAAAAAGGGAATGGATTATGAGTTCAGAATTACTCCTTAATTATTTAAGTTAATGCTTCTCAATTGTTTTTGGCCCGTACAAATTGAGAAATTTAAAACAACAATTCTATATCACCCGACACTTTAACCCAAAATTAAAAACCACATTGACGGGTGGTTTGAGTGGTGTATGAAAAAGATGAAAGCAGTTTGAGATGAGAGTTCTCACCATTCAAAGCATGACACATCATGATGGTTTTAAATTTCAGGTTAAAGTTTTCGGTGCAATAGTATTTTTCAATTTAAAATTGATTCGTGAAAATGTTTGATCAAGGAATTTTTAGGTCAAAAGAGAGAAATTTATCCCTTCCCCAAATGTTCCAAACATTAACCAATTGGGATCATGCATTACAGTATACTGAATTCAAGATCTTTGCCTCAAAAGTGGGACATACATGCTACTAGACAAACAAGCCCATACTGTTTTTTCGAGCTTGCTTGTGAGATAACCAAGTCGAACTTAAACTTATTTTTGATACTATTAATGAGCGCTAGCTCAACTTGATTCAACTAGTTAATCGAACAATGAAAAGTAAAAATTTAGTTTATCCCGAATCCACCTAATACTAACATATGGGTATCGATACGTTTCTATATATTTGAATTCAAAATTTCTCCAATAAATATAAAATATATATACTACTACACCAACACCAATAAGTCATTTATTTACTACTCGACCACCCAGTTAAGAATAAACAGATCCATATTTTTGTTGGGCCGATTGTTGCACTTTGAATGAAATTCACAAACTGAATTTAATTAAGCCCAAGTAAAAAATAAAAAACACCTTCAACCCATACTAGCCTGATTTCTCACAGTATTTATACAATATATATATCTTTAAATAATGCTAAAATTCGAAGTGTAAGCCTTAAATCCCCCAAAAAATCTCATATTTAGGGCATTATATTAATTCCAGTCTTCTTAACCCAAGGGTATGCAGGTGCTAGGCCCAATTATAAATATAAGACACCAACCAAATGGCTTTGAGTTTTTTTTTTTTTTTTTTGAGAGAGAGAGAGAGTGTGTGCGCGTGCGAGTTTGGATTTGGTTGCTGTCATCTTGGTCATTTAAGCTGTTTTAGGTACGTAGTTGAGTAAAACAAAAATTTTTGTAGCTTTGATTTAATATGAAAAGCCTGTCATAGAGCCATTTTGAGCATTTATTCTATGCTAAGCTGTTTAATTAGTATCTTCATATAATTCATTCTGTTTAATCTAGCTTAAGGCTCAGCTTCTCTCTTTTAGAAGAAAATGAAATCAAGGAAAAAAAATGTTCGTGTAGTGCTCAATTCAACATGCGCGATAGTTTAAATTTAAAATTAAATACGACTCTTACACGCTTTATTTATTTATTTTTTTTCAACACAGGCTTTATCATCTTGCCTGAACAATATCTTCATCTACCTTACTCTTTAATTTGTTTCTCAAGGAAAACCATAGATGGGAGTTTTGCAGTCTTTGCAAGCGTGCGCGCACACAACAACAACAACAACAAACAAAAAAAAAAAAAAAAAATGAAGAATGAAGAAAAGAGGAGGGCTCTATTTGGGCAAACCCATTAGCCAGTGTGCCATTTGGACATTGTCGATCTTTTTGATGAGTAGGCTTTTTGAAAGTTTGATTTCCACTTTCAACTTCACCTAACTTCACACTATACTTGGTTAAGAAGCCATCACCAATCTTAATTTCTTGCAAATCCCTTTTAGTCTCTTTCATATCTCACATTCTTAATTCTTGCTCCTTTTAAGTGTACTTTTCCCCCTCTCCCCTACCTAAAAGATGAAATAAATAGTAGATAGAGCAATTAATACTATTCTTTTTGCCAAAAAACCGATTCTTGAAAATCACCCCTTCAAGAAAATCATGAATGACGTGATCGAACCATGACTTATTTTTTTCTTTTATTCTTTTCAAAGACAAATTAATGATTATTTATTTTTCCATAATTTTCAAAATAATGGTTGTGGTTGTTGTGATTATTGGATGTTATAAATTATCACTCTCTATTTATAAGGCCATGAGGGTGAGTGTATATATATATATATGTGTGTGTGTGGGGGGGACAGGTTCACCTTACACCCTATTTTGACACTTATGTTTACACCTCGTTTTCAAATATCATTTTAGGTCGAATATTTTGAGAAACCGACCGTTAGATTAGATACTTATCTTATATTTGTCATGTATGAAAAAAATCGGAGTGATCCAAACGGTTAGTTTTTGAAAAATATCATTTTGAAAAACTATTATTTTTTTATTAATTAAAACCATAACAATTTTTTATAGTAACATTTCTTAAAATCTAACTGTTGGATCACTATGATTTTTGGTATACATGATATGCATAAGAAATGTATTGAATCCAACGGTCGGTTCATCAAAATATTTATCATAGATAGTGTTTTGAAAATGATTTGTAAACATAGGTGTCAAAATAGAATGTAAAGGGGCCGTGACCCTATATATATATATATTACTATGTGTATGGAAAATTTATAGCTAGCAAGGAATGTTAGGAAGCAATATGGGTTGAGTTGGTATGGAAAATTAATTTATAGCTAGGTTAGAAAGCAATATCGATAAATTAAATTGTTTGATAGGAATTTGTGGAATGATTTAGAGTTACAAGTTGCTTAATTAATTTATATGGCCATGGAACTATGGAAGCAATCAAAATAGTTTAATTTTTTTCATATAAGTCTTAGATATATATCGCTATAAACACAAATTAATTAATTAAGTTGTCGGCATAACTGCAATTGCAATTAGTCAAGAACAAAATGAAATTTCTAAGATTAATATTTTGGAATTAATCCAAATACCTTGGATCCATAGATTGTTAAAAGCTAGGCACTCTCTACTTTCTTCTAGATTAGACATGATTACAATCTTTAGATTAAAACAATATTATAAATCTTGTCTTATCTTAGCCTAAGTATCTTTTCTTCTCTTTTTCTCTCGAAAACCTTAGAACCATGCATTTACATTATTTTTGACCTTTCCTCTACATCTTTTCTAGACTTTGTTCCTTTTATAATAATTAAATTATTTATTTTACATTAATATAACTCATGGAGAGAGTCGATGGTGATTGGTCAAATATATAAATTAATTAATTTAGCTAACAGGGTATTATAGGGATAAATCAATCACATGGGGCAGACGAATTGATAAAATTAAATGGAAAATATCATTGGTGGACTATCTAATCGATCTAGCTATTTGATGGTAAGTGTTGTTTTGGAGTTGTTCATCAAACTTAGACCTTAAGAAAGTAAATCACTAATTTAATCTTCTAATTAATTAGTTCACCGATCGACCAATCAAAGACTCTGATAGCTACATTATGTTCCTACTTTTAATGAAAGGACAAATAAGGGTCTTGATCTTATGTAAGCTTACATGAACATGCATGATTATCTACTAGAACTTGCGCGCGCATATATATATATATATATATATATATATATATGGAATTAGAGCTTCTAATATCAGGTGTACCTGATGCACAGGTGTTCTCTTGTAAAGTCATTTGTGATTAAAATTTTGAAAAAGTGACTGTTGGATTGGATACTCCTATCATATATGTTATATCTGTCAAAAATCATAGTGATCTAACGGTTGATTTTTAAAAAATGTAACTTTGAAAAACTGTGACTTTTTTGTTCTTTAAAATGTTATCATTTTTTCACAGTTAGTTTTCTCAGAAATCAACCGTTGGATCACTGTGATTTTTGGCAAACATGACATACATGATTGGGGTATCTAATCCAACGATCAGTTTTCTAAAATTTGTACCACAAGTGACTCTACAAGAGGGCACCACCTAACCATAGTACTTTTGGATATGGAATAAAAATAAGAATTATATTCATTTTTTACTCAATTAGGTTGATTTAATTTTCCATTTAAAGATTTCACTAATTGAGAGGGAGATACATTGTCTTGGGTCAAGGGTGCATGATAAAGACATTGAAGCAAGAAGACAAAGTGTCCATCTATAAAGCTAATAATACCAACATCAAATCATACCCAAGTAGCTAAGTGAATATATATTGAGTTAGTAAATGACCTTGTTGGAAAGGGAAGCTTGTGTGCATGGGACATTGCCATGGTTCGTAGCCATACATTTGGATACACTTTATTGTTTGATGATGTTTCAACCCTTTTGTTAAAGACTGTTTGATTAACAGAAAAGGGAAAGAAAAAAGCTAATAAATCCACATTTTCTCTTTCTTTCTTTTTTTCTTTTTTTTTTCTTTCAATTCATCTGCCGCGAGAAAATTGTGAACCCCATTAGCAACTTTTTAGTCATGGTTTACACTTTAAACCATAGCTGCCAAAATTCGACCCCAATCAGCAAAGCTACTTGAACTGGTCCTATTACAGTCATGTTTTGCTTGAGCATTTTAGTTATGAATTTCTCATTTATTAGTAAATTTTGATACCTGTATTTAAGAAGCCGCCACACCCACAAGTTCACGACGAGTCATTTGCAAATTTAATCACCAAAATTTTAGTACCAAATTCTTCTTGCATGCAGATACATGAGATAATTCAAATTTATAATTTCTCGCTTGTCTCTTTTGATTTCTCCCCTTAAACTCTTGCCCACATGCACGGACTGATCTTAGGGAATATGGCACCAGAACTTTTTGGAATGTAATATTCTACTAGTTTGTTGATGGTTATTATGTACATGCTAGTTTTGAACACACAAAAATTGATAAGCAAATGCCTCAATTTCGATCCCTTTCACAGAACAGTTAATCTTGATACTTACATATTATAAAGCGAAACTTTCCAAATTTATCTCTCATATAAAACCAGGTACGAATTAAATCTTTTCAACTGTCCGTAGCTTTATCATTATTCGAATATTAGAGGTGTTGATGGTTTGGATATTTCATTTGCAAAAAGAAAAGTTAAAAGTAAATGCCTTAATAACAACATTAATTGAATGGTGCAGGCTAGGAGGAGCTAGCAAAAGAAGGCTAAATTTATTATATTAATGGTTTACAGTGGCACATAGCATCCCTGGCAGGCAAGTTGGCCAAGCAAGGCGGCTGTGTTCTTTTCTTTTGCTTTATATATATCTCTGCGTTTGACCTCCTGCGATCCCCACTGCACTCACATGAATTATGCTAAAATTCAATTTTTACCCTAAAGCCAAAAAGATCTCAGTTTTAATATATTCTAGTATTTTGCGTTTTTTATAAGATCAGTTGCAAAACATTGTTTGAAAAATCGATCATTGGATAAAATATTCATATTATAAATGTTGTTTTTGTCAAAAATTACTTGATGAAACGGTCAATTTTTGTTCCTTTTGAAAAAACTGCCTACAAAAATTGTATTCTTTTTGTTATTTAAAATGTTATAATTTTGAAAGTACTTTTTTCAAAATCCTACCGTTAATTGGATCACAGTGATTTTCGGCAGGAATGATATTTATACAGTGAATATTTTATTCAACGGTCGATTTTTCAAACTATGTTTTGCAACTAACCTTAACAGCTTGTTTGGATCGAGAGTTGTTGGAGAGAAGAGAAGAGAAGATGAGAGACAAGTTTCTCTCGTTTGGATTGAGAGAGTTGGAGAGAAATGGGTGGAGGGGGAGAGAAAGGGGAGAGAAAGAGGAGAGAAAAGTTGGCATTTTTCTTTCTCTCCAAATCGGAGAGAAATTGAGAGAAGAGAAGAAAAAGGGTGTTAGTGAGGGGTAGTTTTACTATTTTGCCCTTTCTCTTCCCTCTTTAGTTTTTATTTCCTTTTTATGTAAGTAAGGACAATATTGGAATTTAAACCTTAAAATATTCTCTTCTCTTCTCTTATGAAGGCTATCCAAACAGGGTGGAGAGAAAGTCATTAAACTTTCTCCGCTCTCTATCCAAACAGGATGGAGAGAAAGTCATTTAACTTTCTCTTCTCTTCTCTTCTCTTCTCTTCTCTTAATGAGTTTCTCTTCTCTTCTCTTCTCTTAATGAGTTTCTCTTCTCTTCTCTCCAACTCTCTCAATCCAAAAATAGTGTAAGGAAGCGCAGAATACCAAAATATATTAAAATGAAGGTTTTTTTTTTTAAATTAAGGGCAAAAGTGAAATTTTTACATGATTTATGGTCTTGTGCGGATAACATTTGCCCCTATATATTGAATGTATATATTATATGTTATGGTCTTGTGCTTTGCACTTTTGTTGGTCATGTGGGTCAAGAAAATAAGTTTGTTTAATGGATGTTTAGTGACCCCATTTCTGATTAGCGTAATTATTGGATTTTTTTTTTTTTTGGATTAAAGAAGAAAAGAGAAGAACAAATTCTCCATTCAATATCTTTATAATATTGTATTAGGAAATTAATATATGTACACGTAGTTGCATATTAATAACCACAATGTGGTCCTCATTATGTGAGGCACTAAACAAAAGAGACATTTTTCCACCGAACCAAAAAAAAAAAAAAAAGACATTTAGGACAACAATCACGTACACACTTGCTCTCACACGAAAAAGACATTGGCGATCATATCAAATTTGTGATTAATACTCTGTGACATGTGGTTGGATGATCACATTGACCCAACGGTTGCATTTGATTTTGAGATATAATCATACCATCTTAGCTTTTATTTTCTTCAAAGGAAGAGAAAAAGTGTATGTATATATATATATATATATATATGAGTAATGACCTAATCAACTAATGCTGATTTAGATCTAAGTCAGCTAAACACTTATAGCCATTGGATCATCTCATCACTTAAAAAACTTTTCATTCATGAAATGAACCAAAAACCATAAGTCTTAGCTGACTAGATCATTTTACTGATACACACACACATAGGATCAGGTTCGGGAACATATGATTCTTACTCAAATTTTGAAAAATGATTTTCAAAACCCAACATGGAACATGTATTTTGAGAAATCAATTGTTGAATTAGATTTTTCACTTTTATATATATATACTGAAAATTACATTGAATCAATAATGGATTTTCAAAAATATCTTGTAAAGTATTCAGCTACATTGAATCAATAGTTAGATTTTCAAAAATCATCGTAAAATAAATTTTCAGCATGAGAGAATAATCACAAAGGCTGCATTTGTCATTAGATTATTTTATTATTGAAAATAGAAGTTAACAAAATATGCATACATGATGTAATTTGATCTCGACATTAATTTATATATAGTAACATATAACATAAAAAATACTACTGGGTATAAGAGTGTAGGGGTTGGTATGAAAAGAAACCTAGATAGGCGCTCACACACGGCATCCTTACTATTGGTTAATATAGATATATTCTATGAGTGATTTAATACAATATAATTAATGACTTGCTAGTTTGAGCCAATAATACATCAGCAAATGATTGCAAAGATCTAATATAATAAAGCAAATACATAATATATTATCAGTTTCAATATTGTCCACATATGCTAATTTTGATTAATTTCTGTATGGTGGTTTATATTTTAATTAATTATGGAGTATTTAATTTGAAATTTTAATTATTGAATTAAATATTTTTCTTATGAATCTCATGCATTCCAAAACTCATAATGATCCAATGTTAGTATTTCAAAATAAAGATTATGAAAAACTGTGACCGTTTGAAGCATTTCTATAAAACCGCCCGTCGATTATTATGATTTTTTTACATGCATAAGCATAATATCTAATATACTGATAAGTTTTTTAAAATAAGTATCTCACAATTATCTATTACCTTCACGTTGAATTTAGCTAAAATAAGCATGCGTTTTTTTTTTTTTTCCCAAAAGAAAATAAGCGTATGCTTATAGGGATGATTTTAATATATATATAAGTCATTCTATTATAAGGCCAACATTGCATAACCTTATGCAAGATCGGCTCCATATCTCAAATTTTAGAAAACTGTTCGTAAAACTGACTGTTGGATTAGATGCTCCCCCCTGTATGTCATGCCTGCAAAAAATCACAGTAATCCGATGGTTGGTTTTTGAAAT
>JAESVK010000801.1:878484-892950 GCA_017140935.1 Hamamelis virginiana | reverse complement strand
ATAATTAATTAATTATATGCATTATTTGGGATTTGAAAGGATATGGTCCAAATGACATGAGATATCATTTTACTTTTTTTAGAGTTAAATGACAAAAAATAATTATGAGTCAAAAGAATAAAAATTACCCAGGATAAAAATTACCCACTGTTCATATAGCGGCATGTGGTTATACGAGGCTAGCCAATTATGAACAACATTGGAAGTGGGTAGAGTCATCCCG
This sequence comes from Hamamelis virginiana, assembly GCA_017140935.1. Lineage (NCBI taxonomy): Eukaryota > Viridiplantae > Streptophyta > Magnoliopsida > Saxifragales > Hamamelidaceae > Hamamelis > Hamamelis virginiana. Next base: position 892,727 of record JAESVK010000801.1, on the reverse strand, counting down.
TCTAACTCGAAATTCCAACTTGCCAAAATTTAACCCAAGAGATATATAAAACTCCAAAAAGTAAAATAAAAAATCCTATTCATAGACACACATAAACTATATACATGCATTTGTAATGGTGATAGGATATTCGGGTGAACTTATTAAGAATTCACTTTATGAATTGCTTATTGTAAGTTTTAATTTAAGAGAAATTAAAGTTCAAGAACTAAATCCTCATGACCTAATTTTAAGGGGTTGTCCAAGTGGTATTTGGAGCGAGTCGTCAACTCAGACGTCTTAGGTTAGAACCTTCGAAACTCCTTGAGGTTAGGCCATGGGTATTTATTCTCATGAATTCCCTAATCTCGATGGGGATGATCTGACTTTTACCGGACCGAAGAGGGATAGTTTAGTGCATACAAGCTGACCCAAAATACTTCTTACTGCCATACAATTTTTTTTTTTTCAAAGAACTAATATATTACATGCAAATTTTTTATTATCAATATATAGTACAGGTAATATTTTAAGAATTTATCTAGGACATCTAAAATCCTAGAGCCAGCCCCGTCTTTTGGGAGATGTGCTTGGAAACACCAAAACAAAATTTGAGGTCAAATCCTTATGATGTACGTGAACAAACAGGCATATTTCTTTACAACCCATTGTGTGTGCATGCATGTATAGAATACTTTTGTTATTAGTAATACATACGTACGACACGTGCATATAAAAAAGTTTCCTCATTTTCTTATTCAATGAAATCCAGCAAACATTGCAACCCACACAGCTTAGTGCATAAAGTGATAATAACGTTTGAGCCAAATCATGAAATCATATTATAACTTGTATTGTTGGGTTCGGCTCCCATTAGGCGTAAGGGACATTTTGTGGTGGGTTGCATGGTGTCCCGGCCCGGTCTCCTCTTGGCGCCATCATCATTGTCCTTTTCGTTGTTGGTTAATTAGAAAGAAATTCAGTTGGCCCTGTCCTACACTAGATGTGAAAATAATTCTTATTTATTTCTCATGTGATGAACAATTTTACTACATAAAATATGAAAAAGCTAACCATTAAATATTTCTTTTATGTATGTTAGGCCTGAAAAAAATCACAGTGATTCAATTGTTCGTTTCTTAAAAATTGACCGTGAAAAAATAGTGATATTTTGAAAAATAAAAAAGTCGCAAATTTTAATAATAATATATTTAAAAAATTGGCCATTGGATCACTGTAATTTTTTGCAGGCCTAACATACATGAAATAGATATCTAACCAACTGTCAATTTTTTAAAATTTGATCTGCAATTAACCTTATGGAGATCACCTCACCTTATGTTAGGATCTCCGTAGAGTAATTCTGTGTTAAATTATCAATACTCACGTTTTTGAAGAATTGGTTTTGTGAAAGGGATAGAAAATGAGAAGGGGGACAGAATCTAGACTCGTAATTGTGGAAACTTTTAAGTTTGAAAGAAAATAGAATGGAAGTGAGAGAAATCTAGAATCGTAATTATGTTTTTGTTTTTGACTAATTGCTCAGAAATGTCAATCCTGGGGATTAATGTGCAACAAGTCCACCCGCCACGATACAAGAATATAGATTTGTTTACGTATAGCTTCTAGATGTGTATTTTCCTTGTAATTGACTCTGATTCATATGACTCTTCTTGTAGACTGCGGCAACTAGATTTGGCCCAGATATTCTCCTACATTTTCTAGAAGGGTGTCTGCGAGCTCACGTGCATGAGCACGTGTTATATATATATATATATATCGAACAGGTTTCCTAATGATTTTTTTAACATTTGTTTTCAAAATACCAAAATGGGTTGAATGTTTTGACAAAATGACTATTGAATTGATATTATGCTTACATACATTACGTATACCAAAAATTATAGTGATCTAAGGATTGATTTTTGAAAAATATCACTGTGAAAAGTTATTATGATTGGAAATATAATAGGTTTTTAATGTGAGATTTTTTAAAATCTTACCGCCGAATTAATATAATTTTTGGCATATATGACTTGTATAAGATGAATATCTAATCCAACAGTCGGTTTCTCAAAATATTCGACCCATCTTGGTGTTTTGAAATCGAATGATAGAAATAATAGTTTGGGGAACGTGCGCGCGCGGTATACACATCTCATGTCAAAGTAGGAATAAAGAATTTACTTCACACCTTTTAATGCAGATCGCATAGAGATTTTATTATTATTTTGTAATTTTTGGATTTTAATATTGTAATATTTTATTTTTTATTTTGTTTTTAATAGTTTTTAAGCTTCTAATAATCAATTTTGGGTCCTATAGAATACTAAAATAGGTATGTTCAATTTAAGAATGTTTCTATGTGTTATTAGGGTTTTATGAGACACTAAAATATGGCACAAAGCACAAAAATGAGAATAATGTTTATTTCTATTTTTTAGCTAGGGTTTAGGGTTTGTCTTTTATTTCTATTTTCTATTTTTTTGATGATTAATAAACTTGTCTTTGAGAGATTTCTCTTCAACCATAATATTCGGCATTCTTGGTGAATCAATGAATCTTAGATGCCCAGTCCTCGATATTCTTGGTAAATTAATGAATTTTAGATGTCCAATATTTAATCTGGTATTTCCTTAGTTCGTGACAGATAATCAACAAGTTGGACGTTATCCCTTTCAATTCCAATTTCATTTTTTTTCGGCCGCATCACCTTTGGAGGCCTACAAAATCCTCATTAAAGCCCCATATTGAAGGCTCTAATAGGCCATGTCATAAAAGGCCCATTCTAGCCCCTTTCTTGGAGCTAAGTCTAAACTTTTGCAGCCTGTGAAAACATCAATTCCATGCGAGCTCATCTAGGGCCTTTCTACTTTGGCAGCCCATGAAAATATCAATTCCATGTGGGCTCATTTTAGGCCCTCCCCTTTCTCCATGAATGCTCATCTAGGGGCCTACTCCACCGGTCGAGGCCGGAGGTTGGAGGACTATTAGGCCTGAAGCCCAATGCTAGCAAGCTGTTCAATAGGCCCAAGAAAGTTTTTGGATGTTTATATTATATTGGGCAGGTTTAGAGCTGTTTTGCCGTACTCTAATCCTTATTGTTAATAATTGATTTAACCTTCCTCTCTTTCATAAATGTAAGCAACTTACCGGGTAAGCACTTCAATTTGGTATTATTATTTACGCTTAATTATTTCAATTTACTTTATTATATTCGATTGTTTGCAGTTTCCACTTAAGAAAAGGTCTTAACATATGTAAGCTAAGGGCTTATAGGTCAAAAACCCTTATTATTGAGTGTAATTAATTTTATTAATTGGCATGGTTATGTAGTTAGCTAAGGGCTTGTTTGTGTTGGTTTTTTCTAGAATTACTTTTGGAGGATTATCTCTTCACATATCTCTGTGGTGTATTGTTCAGAACTTGTCTTTCACATATCAAAATTTTCGTACTGGAAATGATTGTAGTAAAAGTTTGGTTCTAAAAGTGACTATCACTCCATCTCAATAAATCAAGTGGAATTTTGAGCTCCTAAAGCGATTTTAAGAAAAGTAAATCGAAATGGTCATGAGCCCATTAATTTTGTTAATGGTAATAGTTCCCTAGTTGACCTAAACTAAGCATAGCGAATTCTAATCAAACAAAGGCCAAGCAACCCAAAACTAGCACACATAAGTGGGCCTCTTGTATTGGTTCAAAAGGAGATGTCTCAATAGACCACCATCTTGTTGGAAACAAATCTCCAATAACTATGGAAAAGGTGATTCCTTTAACAAAATTGGATTTTTTTTTTTGCCCTTTCAAATATATTTCACTTTGTTTTTTTCTTCAAAACGCATATAAACAGGAAATGTTTGAAAAAAAGGATAAGTGTCTTTTAGCCCTATTTAAATGTTTGGAATCTTCCCATAAAAAAATAAAAAAAATAAAAAATAAAAAAAGCAAAACGGTCCACGCACATCAACTACAGTGAAGTGGGGTTGGGAGGAGCCTCATTTTCTTGGGAGAGTCAGATTTTCTCTTCACTTTCTTTTTAGATTTTGAAACCCCACCTTCTATTGATCTATCATGTCATGGGTATCCCCACTAATATTCTTCTTTCATTTAAAACTTAAAGGCCATTTCAAGTGCATCTAAAAATCCCCTTTTTTTTTCTCACTAATGAGTCTTTAAACCCTTTTCTAGGACCCTCTAATCCTCCTCCCTAATCTTCTAGTTGTGGCCATACCATTGTCTCCCACCTCATAATCATTGTTTAATACCTCCCTTTTTCATTCGCGCGCTTCTATTTTTGTACCTAACGTTTCTTCTTTTTCTTCTTATTTATTTTTAAATTTAACACTATTAATGATTTTAATTTATTAGTTAGGTAAGATGAAATCCATACCTAATGTTCACAAACAAAATTTTTCATTACAATGTGTAAGCTCAAGCTCACCGATATTTGGTTTTTTGCTCCTGTCCACACTGTTCTAATTAGGTTAAATGTGTTTAGCTAGATATCAATGGTTTGTTACAATTAGAACATTCTTGTTGATACGTCACCATTGACGTGGTTGGAGACGAATCTTGTCTTTAATTGCTAATAGTTTTTCCAAATGAAAAATTTTAAAACCCACGTACAATTGTCTAATCAAGCTTTGAATTTAACAAGTGTTTGGAACTTAAATAATCTTCTTTAGGGTTCTTGGGGGAAAAAATTCTATTTGAGTGGAAGAGATGGTTCCCACTAAGATTCTCTTGTCTTAATTGTTGTTCCATGGAGGGAGTGGAAACAATTAATCTAAGGAACTTGCTTGTATTGTAGGAAAATGCCGAAACAAAGACCATTATTATATAAGGAACGATGGCAGGTAATCGCAATACTAAGATTCGAATAGTTAACGAGTTTTTCTTCATGTACGATAAAGATTTGTGTGCATTGTTTTTAATCGTTCCTTCTTTTTCCACGCGTTTGTCTTTATCAAATAAATATTGCATTTGACATAGCGACACATGGAGGGATTTGAAATTGTTCTTCATTTTGAACGCTTTAAACACTCGATCTCATTAGAGTACTAAAGTAGCTAATTAGGACATAACCTAATGAAACCTAGCTAATTAGGTTTCCGCAAGAGAATTAGTGGTAGATTAATCAAGATTAATATGGCTTCTTGTGAGCATCATAGGTTAAAAAAGTTGCCTCTTGTTGAGACATCTTCCAGAGAGACCTATTCAAACTCTAATTGTGATATGGATAAGCCTAAGTCAAACCCCTCTCCTGATGATATACCTTATCTGCAACAACTTGAATGTAGATAAAGATAAACTGTTGCTGCAGATTTGTTTCCTGAATTCTTTTAAATGTGTTCTTGTTATCAACAACAGTTGAAAATGCCTATATAAATACATATGCTAATCCCTCCTTTATTAAGGTTGAGATTTTCATCATATAATTTCTTGTTCTTTTATGGTATCAGAGCAATCTTTTGACCTCCGTCATTTTCATGGCTTCTTCTGATAACTCTTCTGCCCAGACCAATGACAATACCTCAATTGGTTTGTCCCTCCCTGTCCCACTCACCAACCTTCACCAATTGCTTACAATCAAACTTACTAGAGACAACTATCTTCTTTGGAAAGCTCAAATTGTTCCCTACCTGAAGGGACAACAACTCTTTGGCTATCTTGACGGGAGCACTCCTAGCCCACCTCAGACGATCACGACTTCCAATTCGTCTACTTCTACTTCTAAGGTTCAGAACCCTGCCTTTCTTCATTGGTCTTTACAGGATCAAATTATTTTGAGTGCTCTCATTTCCTCACTTTCCGAGAATGTTTTGGCTCATGTCATTGGCCAATCCACATCTCGTGGTGTTTGGCTTCAACTGGAGAAGATGTTTTCTTCTCAATCTCATGCCCGTATTTTGCCTTTGAAAATTCAACTTGCAAATCTCAAGAAAGGGAATCTCTCTATTGCTGATTATTTTCAAAAGGTTAAAGTCCTTTCTGATACACTTGCTGCTGCTGGCTATGTTCTCTCCGATGCCGATATTATCTCTTCTCTTCTTGCAGGCTTGGGCAGTGACTATGATGCCCTTGTCACCTCTGTTACAACTCGTGTAGACCCTATGTCTTTTGAAGATCTCTATGGCCACCTTCTTACTCATGAACTTCGACTAGAGCAACAACATACCACTCTTGATCTCTCTAGTGCATCTATCAATTCTACTGTAAAAGGATCAAACTCTTCAAGAAGTAACAACTCACCTTCTGGAAATGGTGGTCTCTATCGCTCTCACCATTCTCAAGGCCACGGTCGCGGTCGAGGTCGTGGTCGTGGTTCCTTCATTCCATGGACTTCCAATCAAAATTCAATAAATCGTCCAGTTTGCCAACTTTACAGCAAAATTGGTCATGTGGCTGCAACATGCTACCGACGTTTTGATCATTCTTTTCAAATAGAACCGTTGAAACATGTCTACACTGCTTCCTCTCAAACAGGAGCTGATCCGCACTGGTATCCTGATACTGGAGCAACTCACCATCTCACTCCCGAATTTCAGAATCTATCCATACGTGCTGATGAGTATGATGGGCAGGATCAAATACATGTTGGAAATGGTCAAGGTTTATCTATAACCCACATTGGTTCCTCTACCCTTTCTTATTCTTCTCATCAATTTCACTTGCTAAACTTACTGCATGTTCCTCTTATCCAGAAAAATTTAATTTCAGTTTCTTAATTTACAAAGGATAATGATGTTTTTCTTGAATTTCACCATGATTGTTTTTTTGTTAAGGATCGATTCTCGGGGAATATCCTCCTAAAAGGGCAGAGTAAAGATGGTCTCTATCCGTGGCCTTCATCACCTCCTCAGTCCTCAATGACTGCATTTGTTGGTGAACGTGCCTCTGTTCGTTGTTGGCATGATCGCTTGGGTCACCCAGCTCTTCGTGTTGTTCGTTAAGTTCTTCGTCGTTTCCAGCTTCCAGTTCTCTCAAATAAGGCTCCATCAATCTGCTCTTCATGTCAGCAAGCTAAAAGCCATCGTCTACATTTTCCTGCATCTTTTTCTCCTGTGCAATCTCCTCTTGAGTTAATCTTTGTTGATGTATGGGGTCCCTTCCCTGTTTTTTCTGGCAATGGAAACAAGTATTATGTCTCATTTGTTGATGCTTTTAGCCGTTACACTTGGTTGTATCCATTAAAACTTAAATCAGATGTATCTCCAGTTTTCCTCATTTTTCAAAAACAAGTGGAACGTTTTCTTGATGCTAAGATTAAATCTGTCCAGAGTGACTGGGGAGGAGAGTTTCGCTCATTGAACCATGTCCTTATTTCTCAGGGCATTGTCCACCGTGTCACCTGTCCTCACACCCATCACCAAAATGGCACAGTTGAACGTAAACACCGTCATATTGTTGAAACTGGTCTTTCTCTCCTTGCACATGCTTCCCTCCCTTTAGTTTATTGGGATGATGCTTTCCAGTCTGCTTGTTATCTCATAAATCGTTTACCATCTCCAATTCTTCAGCACCAATCACCGTATGAAATACTTTATCATAAAGCCCCAGATTACTCATTTCTAAAAGTTTATGGGTGTGCATGCTGGCCATTTTTACGTCCTTATAATGCCTCTAAACTTGAACTTCGTTCAAAACCACGTGTCTTTATCGGATACTCTCCCAGCCATATTGGATACAAATGTTTGGACCCCTTTCTGGAAGGGTTTATATTGCTCGACATGTTGTTTTCGATGAGTCTGTCTTTCCTCTTCAAACCCCTATGCCTTCAACACACACTCATGTATCCACTCCTTCTGTTTTTCTACCTTCTACATTACGCATCTCACCACCTTCAGAAAATCTCACCAATGCACTCCCTGCTGACAGTTCTGCTCCAGCTTCTCTTGCTCCATCTTCTTCCTCTTCAGATGTTCACTCTCCTTTGGTCCCTCTCTCCTCTAGTTCTTCCCATGAGTCTTCCCCTTCCTCATCCCAACCTGACTTAGTTCCTGCTCCACGTACACATCACATGGTAACACGGTCACAGCACCATATTTCCAAGCCCAAACAATATACTGATGGGTCAATTCGATACCCCGTTCCTAAAGCTCTTGCTGCTACTTTATCCACATCTGACCAAAAACCAACTTGTTTCTCCATGGCTTCCAAAAGTCCAGAATGGCGTCAAGCTATGGCAGATGAATTTGATGCACTGCTTCGCAATGGCACTTGGGACTTAGTTTCTCCTCAACCTCACATGAACATTGTTGGATGTAAGTGGGTCTTTAAGCTCAAACGCAAATCAGATGGTACCATCGATCGTCATAAAGCTCGCCTTGTCGCCAAGGGTTATCATCAACAGTCTGGTATTGATTTTGGTGATACATTCAGTCCAGTCGTTAAACCCATAACTATTCGTATGGTTATCTCTCTTGCAATTTCAGCTGGCTGGTGCATAAAACAAATAGATATCAGTAATGCCTTTTTGCATGGGCATCTTGAGGAGGAAGTCTACATGGTTCAACCTCCAGGCTTTCACCACTCTTCCTATCCTAATCATGTTTGTCATCTCAAGAAAGCTTTATATGGTCTAAAGCAGGCTCCCCGTGCTTGGTACCATCGCTTAAGCTCGAAGCTTGTTGAGTTGGGTTTCACAATTTGCAAGTCGGACACCTCACTTTTTGTGTCCATTACAACTTCTATTACACTATATGTTTTAGTGTATGTTGATGACATTTTAATTACAGGTTCTTCTTCTTTTGCTGTAAATAATCTACTATCTCAACTCAAGGATGACTTTGCAGTCAAGGATCTTGGAAGTCTGAACTATTTTCTTGGCATGGAAGCTGTTCCGGTATTTGATGGCATTATTCTATCCCAGCAGCGGTATATATTGAATCTTCTGAAACGTACAAACATGCTCACTGCTAAACCAGTCTCATCCCCAATGGCTTCTTCGTCCTCTTTAACACAGTTCAGTGGTGATGCTCTTTCAGATCCTTCACTTTTCCGAAGTACTATTGGCTCACTTCAGTATTTATCTTTGACTCACCCAGATGTGGCTTTTGCTGTTAACAGAGTTTGCCAATATATGCATCGACCAACTGATCAACATTGGGCTACTGTCAAACGCATCCTACGCTACCTTAAGCACACTCTCACATTGGGTCTTCATATTCAGAAGTGTACCACTGTTCATATTTCAGCTTATTCAGATTCAGATTCAGATTGGGCTGGCTGCCCTGATGATCGACGTTCAACGAGTGGTTTTTCTATATTTCTTGGCTCCAATCTAATATCCTGGTCTTCTCGGAAACAACGAACAGTCTCACGTTCCAGTACCGAAGCTGAGTACCATGCTTTGGCCAACACAGTTGCTGAAGTTGTTTGGATACAATCCCTTCTTGGTGAACTTGGTGTTTTCCTTCCACAGCCCCCACTCTTATATTGTGACAACATTGGCGCTACATATCTCACTGCCAATCCAGCCTTCCATGCCCGTACAAAGCACATCGAGATAGATTTTCATTTTGTCCGTGATAGAGTTGCCTCTAAACAACTCATAGTCAAGTATCTGTCCACCAAAGATCAGCTAGCTGATATACTCACCAAGCCTCTTCCTTCACCAAGATTTGTTCTCCTACGTTCCAACCTCAACGTTTGTCCACTGCCATTGAGTTTGCAGGGGCCTGTTGAGACATCTTCCAGAGAGACCTATTCAAACTCTAATTGTGATATGGATAAGCCTAAGTCAAACCCCTCTCCTGATGATATACCTTATCTGCAACAACTTGAATGTAGATAAAGATAAACTGTTGCTGCAGATTTGTTTCCTGAATTCTTTTAAATGTGTTCTTGTTATCAACAACAGTTGAAAATGCCTATATAAATACATATGCTAATCCCTCCTTTATTAAGGTTGAGATTTTCATCATATAATTTCTTGTTCTTTTACCTCTTTGTTTAATTTGGAATTAAAGAAAGATTAAATGGAAAAGAGATGGGGTCATCTTCTAATTTAAGATTTTCAACTTGTATAATAATTGACAATTTAATTTATTAAAGACTGTAATTAATTATTTATATAACTTTCTTTCTTCGGAAAGAAGTGCATTGTATGTTGTCCAATTGGGATCCAAAGTAGAGAGAACTTCTCTAAATATATTGATGATGCTCCCACTTTTTTTTTTTTTGTTGAAATTCTCTCATGAAGTTCGAATGTCTCTATATGCTTTGTTTGGTTGCTGAGAACACGGAGTTAATTAGAAAAGGGAAAATAAAAAGAGACATCAATTAAGTAAAACTTTTGGTGGAGGCCGCCGGACACGAATAAGCATAGATTATTGGAAAGTAAACATTCTCTTGGCACATTACAAGAACAACAAAACAAGTAAATCCAGTTATTACAATAGGAGGTTAAGCTAGAATTAACAAAGTTAAATATTCTCTTTTCTTGCCTTTTGAACTTGAGGAAAAGTTGCTACTATTGTGCACTTCAAGTTTTATTTTGTTTGCTAGTTTATTTTTTCTTTTTGGGGTCAAGCACTTTATGTTTGTTAATACACCCAATTATTTAGGATCTCTTGATGACAACATTGGTCACTCATGTCTCAAATGATCTAAAATGCAATAATTTGCTAAAAATAATGCAAATGATTGCTAGTAGCTATCACCATTTTGATCGATCTACAGTCTAGCAATCACATGCGTGGCCTACAATTTATGCTGAATTGGAGCCTTCAATTTACATATGTTACAAGTCTTTGTTGAGAGATAGAGACAGAGAGAGAAAGAGAGAGAGAGAGAGAGAGAGAGAGAGAGAGAGAGAGAGAGATTTTTATGGCAATATGTACTAGTTATTGCATTGTTAATACATCACAAATCTAAACACATGGAAGGAGGAGTGCATTTTCCCTATCATTATCATCAAATGTTTTTGGTGCTGCAGCATAATTTAAATGTAGAATCAGAATAAAGAAAGTTACATGTAAAATCATTATATGGTGGCCACTGCATTATTACTGATTATGTCAACGTTGAAAATTTGTACTTGAATACTAAATTAAGAATTGCCTCCTGAAATAAGAAATATTCCTTTTATTTTAACTTATTTTTAATTGATTTTATTCTTACAAATTACTTTCCTAATTCCTTCAAAGTTTGATGCTTTACTTTCTTTTTTCTTTCTCACATTTCCACTAGTTCCCAATGTTTATGTATGTATGTGTATGTGTGTGTATATATATATATATATGAGTTCTTATTCTTACTAGCACTTAGACATTTTTTTTTTTTTTTTTAAAAAAGTGGGGATAAAAGGAAAGAGAAAAAAAAAGCTAGAGAATGGTATATGATCCTCCCAGTAAGTATTGATGCATACATGCATGGAATCTATATATTTTGACATTCCTGCAAAAGAAAACAACAAACAAAGGCTCATTTTGGCTGTAATGTACCAAAAAGAGCACATAAATCATGGTTTTGTCTAGGTTTTTAACTGCAATTGTATCCTGGGGTCTCTCATTCTCTTCCTACATACCCATAGTAGGAGTTAATTTCAAAAGCTAATTTGGTAGTATGGAGCAATATTTTTATCTTTAATTATTACTAAGATTTATTTAGAAAAGTACACAACTTAGCTGGTGAAACTCGATCAAGCTTATTTCTTTCCATTAGCCAGCTTTAATTTGAAGCTTGAACAAAAGTTATAAAGATGGGTAAACCCAAGACATCAAAGAAGATCATGGATGGTGTAATTGGATTCTGCATATATGTCTTTACGCGCGCGCGATTTCTCTATCATTGCTGGGTTATTGAAGCTTCATTGAGGCAAAAGAGTCTGTAATGGAGACCTTTCCTTTTTATTTACTTTTGTTTTTGGTAAGAGGATGTCACTAGCTTACATAAAATTACAAGAGAGCAACTATGCAAGGAAGGATGTCCAATGCCCCCAAAGTAGACACAGACTAACTCTTTTTATGTATTGAGAACTTTCAGAAGATCCGTCTCTTTTGCTTTTATCATGTAAGAGAATCCACACACATATAATATCAACCTAACTTTAATACTTTCCTTAAATTTATGCTTTAGTAAGTGATATAAGATTGTAGGAAATCCATCAATCTTTTAAAGAACCAATAGGCTACTGCCTTACTAGCATCATCAGCAGTCAATTACCAGTTTGCAACCATAAATTTTTATTCCTTACAAAATAAATTGAAAAGCGAGCTAGCACATAAGTAACTTGGAAAGGCTAGAGATGCTACTATGCATTTTAGGGGATTATAAGCACCCCAATGTGCCCCGTGGCCCAAAGAATATATATATATATATATATATTCTTAGTTTATTTAAAGTAGGTATGGGACTGATAGGTAATTAAGGGATAGATATTTTTAAAAATTGATTGTTGGATTAAATATCATTCTTATGTATGTTATACACACATTTTGTTTACGGAAAATGTAAGCAGAGCATAGAGATATTCGAGTTTCAAGAAATGTCCCATGTGTCTCGAGTGGGAAAATTTCAACTTTATTTGGAATACATTTTTGGAATAATTTTTTAAAATGTTTTGTAATTTAAAAATATATATATATATATATATATATATATATAGAATTTTTTTAATATTTGGCCAAAAAAAAAAAAAAAAAATTTCTTCCAAATGAATTTTAAGTCCTTCATTTGTTATCGAGTAGAGCACATTTTTGCTTTACAGAATGGAATGCATGGCTGCACTATTGCACTACTGCACCTTCAAATAAACAGTACATATATGATCTCTCTCTCTCTCTCTCTCTCTCTCTCTCTCTCCCTCTCTCCCTCTCTCTCTGAACAATATTCATGTGAGTATGATCGATTTGCATGAAAGGTGGCATCATGCATCGTACATGGATTCGGAGTTTGTCGGATCTCCATTCTGTCAGAATGGATTCTGGCAATGGCCACGCACAATGGTCTCAAATCTTCCTCACCGCTGCATGTTTCATGACTCATAACTCTTTACTATGACAAATCAGTGTCGCATGCATGGTTGGCCTTCAGTTGACTGCCTAAAATTCGCTACTAAGACATCCAATCAGACATGGATTGATCACACTTCAACCTGCAAGTGCTTAAAGCCCCAAAAAAGAAAGAAAGAAACCCCGCCTTGCCATCTTAAAGACAAGTACTTGGCAGAGGCACTGCATTTGTAAAACCATGCATTCATTTCAGTTTTTATTTCAACATACATCATGCAGTGACCCACAAATGAATCTATAAGTGGCTTACAAAAGTTGATCAGAAGCAAATTAAAATGATAGCTGATTCTTCATAATGCATACTCTCTAAAGCAATTATTTGTTCATATATTCAAGGGCTCCTTGTTTACGCATATAAATTTGACCCTTGCAAATGGGGGTTGGTTGAGTTGGTCAAGATCGAATACTTCGCTTGTAAAGTCTAAGTTCGACTCTCGTTGCTAGCAGTTTCTCTTGGTGAGCGATCTATAAGTCCAATGTAAGTCCTCACTGAGACTTGCGGCTTGCTCTGTCCCTAAACTGGGGTAGCCTCCCTTCACTTAAAACTTCTTTTTCACCCAAAATAAAAATAAAAATATCACTTTTGTTGATGTGAATAGGATGTATGATTCGACCAAGCATGTAAGATAGTGTTGTTGTATGTTAAAATAGCGATTAAAATAATTTCAATAGAATAAATGATAATTATGCGAGGGTGAAAGTTAAGCTCAGATTGCTCAATTGGTCAAAACAAAGTAAATGGCTTGCTAGCTGCAAGCCATTATAGTGGGTTACACTAGCTAGCTAGTATCTTCTATACTTTGACCAATTTTTTATGATATATGTTTCGTACAAATAAATTATTAGTTGTCATATGGTACTAGAAAGTGAGAAGTTATAATTAATTTGTATGTAGGTTCGTTTGGGCATTGTTATGTAGATAATCAATGCTCTGATACCATGTTAAGTTTTCAATCTAAAAGTCTAAACTTATAAGTGGAGGGCTCAATATAAGTATATGAAACTATAGCAAGTTTTTTTATTCAAGTGATGTGGGATAAAGTGGATTCTATTCATCTACACTATTGAAGAATGAATGGGTATATATACATATATAATTACAGAGGTTTTCTCTTATGAGCATCACCTTACTTTAAGCTAAAGTAAGCATCTAACAGTAGAGCCGCATGTGATGTAATTTTGGAAAACTGACCGTTGGATTAGATACCCCTATAATGTATGTCATGCCTGCCAAAAATCACAGTGATC
>JAESVK010000801.1:836870-863484 GCA_017140935.1 Hamamelis virginiana | reverse complement strand
CCCCCACTTCAAACCATACGTGTGCAGTTGCCACTTGAAGATTTCCTGAGCGAGCAGGATGATGAACGAAATCATCATGGAGTCATTCCACAAGCTACTCCAATTAATTAATAATCTTTAGTTTTTTTTTTCCCCCTACCAATCAAGAGAAATGTACCCTAATCCAAATTCCATTCAATACTAACAAACGGGTATCGATACATTTTTATATATCTATTTGTTAATTACGTACTCCAATCATGAGATCCTACAGCATGCACATTCTCATTAGTAACTCGAACCCCAAGCAATCTGTACCAAAATTTGATCCCTTTTGGGGTCACCCACATTTAAGACAATTTATGTGCATGTAAAGGACCAGCCCAAAGAAACAATACAAAAAGGGTTGACGTTTCTAAGGAACTAATTTTTCAGTGTCCAATTCGATTCATTAATCACATGCAAAACAATAAGGATGAGTCAAATGGGATATATAGATCCAGAATGTCTCATTCACAATTTGAAATTGATTGAGCGAGTGTCTCATTCACAAAACTACCAAATTCATTGGAATTGAATGTCTCATTCTCCAACTGTACGAGTTACATAGTTATAGCTGTACGCTGGCGCATGACTTTTGGCGGGATGTGGGCACGGCTGCTTACTGTGCAGTGACGTATAGAGGACAATAGAACATTTGCATTGCGAATACACCACCGTTATTTTCTTACGCTTTCTTTGTCTTCAATAATTGAGCTAGGGTACAAAATAAAATTTTAAATTTTCTATAATAAGGACTCTTGGATTTTTAGTCAATGTGGGATAAATATTTTCAAAAATTAATTGTTAGATTAAATATTCAAATTATGCATATCATGTATGCTAAAAATTATAATAATCTCGATCACAGTCAATTTCTAAAATACAGATTATAAAAAATTAAGACAGTTTTCACCGTTGGTGGCTTTTGGGGTCTTCATTGGTGGGGTTACCTTGTTTTTGTGTCAAGGATGGTACCTGGTTGTGTGGGTGGGATGCTATGAAGCTTCGGCATGGGGTGCAATGAAGCTTTAGCGATTTTTAGCTTAGTGGTTGGGTCGAACATTTTTTTTTTTTTTGTGCCTTGGGGAACGTCTGGTTTTGATTTATTGGGGCGCTCAATCTAGTGGTGGTTTAGGTTGCTTTCTGATTTCTCTAGGCACTGTTTTGGTTGGAGTTTGGCCTCTCGATCCGGTTGGTTGCTAACCGGAAGGATTCCTTTTTTGTGTCAAAGGTTTTTGGGAATGTTGAGCTTTGAGTTGCAGCTTCTTGGCTTCAAGAGTAATCTTATTAGAGTCCTTTTTAGATAAGTTGATTGGGCAGTGCAAGGCTTTTGAAGTTGTTTGTTGTGGGGTGTCATTTGTCTTTATCTGGGTGAATTTTCGGAGTTTGTGCTTGTTTTTTTTATTTTTTTGGTCTCCTATGTAATGGTGGTTGGGACTAGGTTGTTATGTTTGGGTGATAATTTTTCAATCTTGGGTTTGGGGTGATGGTGCTTTGGGGCTGCCTTTATTTCTTTGTTTGTGGGTGTTTGGGTCTCAGGTTTTGTTCTTTGTTGTGTTCTCTCTTTCATAAAATTCAATCTATTGTCTATCAAAAAAAAAAAAAACCCCAACAGTTTTCACCGTTTTATATATATTGTGACAAATGATTTTTGACATGCTGAACATATATATATATATATATATCAAAATCCCCACATAAGCTTACATGTAAAAGGACCTGTAAAAAACAGAACTCTATATATCCATATGTACAGTATTTGAGGATATAAAAACTGAAAATAATGTTACAATGGAGGATGTTGGTTAGGGTTTTAAAGATGCGTTGATGGCAGGGTTTATTCCGACCGAATGGACTTGATAACAACATACAAATCGAATCTTTGGCTCGAAAACAAAAGGCACCAAATGTAGAGAGAGAGAGAGAGAGAGAGAGAGAGTGAGAGAGTAGCCATCAACATTAAAGGTTTTTCTAGTTCCAAATCCTGATTGAGGACCAGGTAGGGGACCTACAAATAATTGCCAGGCCCATGAGATCCGATCCATACTTCCATCCCTAAAGTGGGCCTTTATTTCCTCGAGTTCAATGATCAACTGCCGACTCTTTTCTTCTTTTCATGTCTTTTATTTTTCTTTTTCCTTTTTTCCCCTTAAAATAAAAAACTTTGGCTGTTATAAATTAAAAGAAGAGTTAACAGCTAGATAACGTAAAAACTTTGCACCAAACTAGGGAGGAGGAGGAGGAGGAGGTAGGTAGTGGCGGAGCAGTAGCCCCCAACAGCTCTTTGACAAATTTTCAGATTTTCAGTAAATTTCATTTTTTTTTTTTGCTTGAGAAAATTTATTTGAATAATACTAAACATCCCTACAAGAAATTATTTTTTTGGGTTTGTTAAGGATAAGGGCATTATTGTCCCTACACACCCAGTTAGGAGAACAAATTTTAGTTCACCGACAGTCATGGGCGAAGCCACATGGCGAGAGGGGGAGCAAATGCCCAACCTCAACATTTTAAAAATATTATTTTTATATATATATTTTATAATAATTAGAAACTCGCCCCTTGCTAAATTTTAATTTTGCTCCTTTTTTTTTTTAACTATTGTAGCCCACCTAATTTTTATTCTTATTATTTAAAATTCAATTTAAGTGTATTAATAATTGAAATTTGTTAGTTAATTATATATACATATATACCAAACACCTTTTACTTCAAAATGTCGCTTCCTTTTCCTGTACAAATTTGTTAGCTCATTTATCAAAATCTTTCCTCCACTTTCAACTTAAGAATCTTCTATTTCTCAAAAAGACTAAGGGTCCATTTATTTTAACTTTTTCTAAAATCACTTTTGAATAACTATCTTTTCATACAATTCTTTAAAATTATGTTCAAATTATGTCTTCATGTATTAAAATTTATATACTAAAAGTGATTGTGGCAAAAGTTGGGGCTTCCTAACTTTTGACACAATCACTTATTGTATGAAAATTTGCCAACATTCTATCCCATCTTAAGTTGTTTAAAAGTGATTATCACTGCATCTCTTAAATCAAGTAAAATTTTGAGTTCTAAAAGTGATTTTAGAAAAATCCAATGCAAATGGATCTTAATTATAATGCTTTTTGCGAGATGGATAATAAACTAATTACCAATAAAAAAAATTAGCCCCCGAAGTAAATTCCTGGCTTTTGCCCCCGCCAACAGGTATGCATTTACACTTATTTAATAAGAATATAATATATCTTATAGGGATAGGTTCCTCTAACCATTCTTTTTACCATTATTTTTATCATCCGTTTTCAAAACACCAATGTAGGCCAAATATTTCAAGAAATCGATCGTTGGATTAGATGTTCTGCTTATATACATTACGTATGCCAAAAATCATAGTGATCCAATAGTTGGTTTCTAAAAAATGTCACTGTGAAAAAATATTATAATTAAAAACACTACAGTTTTTTAATGTGAGATTTTTTAAAATCTGACCGTTGAATTAATGTGATTTTTGGCATTTATGATTTCTATAAGAAGAGTAACTAATACAAAGGTCGAATTCTCAAAATATTCGACCCACATTGGTGTTTTGAAAATGGATTGTAGAAATAATGGATAAAAAAAATGGTTAGGGGAATGAGACCCTATCTTATATATATATATATATATATAGAGAGAGAGAGAGAGAGAGAACCGATCATGTAAGGACATTTTTACGCTTCTTAACGTCAGTCCACTTTCACTAGAAGGGTATTTTGAAAAACCAACCATTGGATTAGATAGTCTTCTTATGTATGCCATGTTTACCAAAAATCAAAGTGATCCAACGGTCGGTTTTCAAAACACAAATTGTTAAACAATTGTTATAGCATCTAACAGTGAATACGGTTAGAGTGTTTCATAAACTGTATTTTAAAAACCGGTTGTCCTGTAAATTTTGACAGACACATCATTCATAAAAATATCAAAATTCTACATATATATATATATATATATATATAATTGAAGGTTTAGAGTACCATCATCTGCAGTCTAGCTAGGTACGTAGCTGTTGCACGATATAGAACCGACTTAAGTTGCCCGTCAAAGAAGATGGTCCAGAGGAGAACGTGAAGGTCACAAGGACAGAAGCTAGCTAGAGGTCATAAACCCAAATGCAGCTTTCCCTAATGCAGGATGCACATGCTGATCATGCATCTGGACCATCCAATTGATGGATGATCTACTGCTTTTATTATTCGTGGTCCTATAATTTATAGTATGTTGTAACCGTTTGATTTCTATATTTTCCTTCAGGGACCATGGTTTGATTTCTATATTTTCCTTCAGGGACCATTTCCCATTATTAGTTAAGATGTAATGCAAATCTGCCTAAGGCGGCCTAGTGTTTGACTAGCTACCTCATTAGGGATAATGTCTATCTCCTGAGAATGCTACCTCTCCATTCTTGACTTGTATACTCCTAACTATATTTATGTAAATGTACTATTGTTTGGTTACTGAATAAGATGGGGGAGAAAAAGAGGACAGAAAATGAATGCTAACATTATTTTTAGGTCAAAAAGCACGCTAAAAAGGAAGAAAAATGGAATACGTTTAGTTGGATGATATTTTAGTACCTTCAACTTTAGGATGAAAATTAATGTGGTCCCTAAACTTTATTTTTGTTCGATTTAGTTCGTATACTTAAAAAGTGGTAATGTGGGACATTGGTAATATTAATTCTGTCTGTTGAAATTTACGGCTGCTGACTGCATGGGCTGATAATCAAATAATATTAATTCTGTCAGCAACGTACCCAGTTAGCAGTTATCAATTATGATAGACGAAATGTTAATTCCGTCAATTAATATCCCATATTGGTACAATTTTTAAAAAATCTAGACTAAATTAAGCAAAAGTAAAGCTTACTTACCAGATTGGTATTCACCCCAATGGATAGAAACCTATCCTTACCCAGAATCCCATTAATATTAATAAATGGGTATTGATTAGTGTACTTTTATGTATTCGAACCCAAAATCTATCCCTGAATGACTTTCATGTAACCGAACCCGAAACCCTTTCCCTTAATGTGGGTATACATATATGCTGTTAGGCCAACAAGCCAATAACATATATAGAAGACATATATTCACTTAATTTCCTTTTCTTGGCAGCCAAATGAAGCAAAAATGTTAATGGTTTCATTTTGAAATTAATTGTTCATGTTAATATATATTTTGTTAACCCTAATCTTTTTCAGTCATTTGCTTTTTGTGGGTTCTCTTTATGCTTGCATTAACCTCTTAATGAATGAAGTTTTCTTTTGCTGATAAAATAGTACCCATAGTTTTTTACGACATCATGAGCAGAAAAATTGAAACATTAAGTTTGATTAATCAATCCCCTAACCATGCCTCATGTTTCAATGATAAGGATTAATTGAACAGCGGGGTAATTCCTGTTGCACGAATGTTATCTGTTAGCTCAGAATGGATGTTGTTAAAGAACAATAGATTGAATGTATTCACTTCATTTCCTTCTATCAGCAACCAAATGAGGCAAAAACGTTAGTGATTTTGTTTTGAAATTGGTTCGGTACGTTAATTGTTTGTTTAATTACGACTCTAATTAATCCTCTTTTGTCTTCTTTGGCGTTTTGGCTTTATGTGCATATATATATATATAAAAGAAATTCAGCCTTGTCCACGTCCTTAGGTTGCTGGTCAAATCAAGACACACTTAACATAACAACAAGTATTATTACATGTCGTTTTAGGTGTCATCTTCACTAGAGAACTTGAATCATCTTTTTCCCTAGCTAGTCAAATTAATGATAAGATTTGAATCGATCAGTCGCATTCCAGTCATATCATGCCATGCCAGCACAACTATGCTAAAGCAGTTTTTACAAGTTGGGATTAATTTAAGTAAGTCCATGGGATTGACCGACTGATTCGAAGTTAAGTATGGTCATATGAGAGGCTTTTTTTCACAAATTAATTTTTTTCGTACTTAATTTGCGTTCGTACAATAGTTTCAAGAAACCTAGTTTAATTTGTGCATGGTCACGTGTCTTATGTAACTAATAATTAATAGGAAAATATATATATATATATATATATATATATATATATGTATGTATGTATGGGATCCAGCCTTCCGATGGGATTTCTGTACAGACTTATATAAAGAGTATTTATATATGTAGTGGTATTTGCTCCACTCATGAATTAATTTGTACAAAAATGAATCCTTAGGAGAGCTTTAACTAAGTGGCTTAATTTGTTTTACATTTTGTCTGCTGCACCCCAAGGAGCCGTAGCCGCCTTCCACTCTTTTGATATTTTCTTTTCTGTGAGTTTTAAGCTTTATTACATGGTTGAAAAGGGCAAGACATGCAGGCGCAAGAGTGTGAGGGAAGGGCATGACAAGTGGTCAGAAGCATGGGGGATAGTGAGAAGACGAGAATAGGGAAAGAAATGCAAATGGATATTGCACACTTACCTCTCTCTCTCTCTCTTTTGGACATCAGGCCAGGACCACTTGCAACTTGTCCACCATCTCTCTTACTTCAATCATTCGACCAAATATCCATCCTGTCACTCCACATGTTATAGACTCTTTTAAACTGTAAGATTGCAGTCAAGATGCGCTTTCTCCCTATGGTGAAAACTAGAACACGTCGTGAAGATGGAGGAGGTATTAAACCACGTTTCAAAAGTACTTAATTATGGATGGTTGGGATTTGCAGGTGATCTCAGCTAACTCTAGGCATTATTCCAAGCTGAACCTAAGAGGGAATAGGCTTAGGATACACTATGCTGTAAAAAAGAAAGAAAAAAAAAAAAACCTAAAAAACCTAGAACTCATCTTCTCTCTCTCTCTCTCTCTCAACTACGACTTGACCACTTTAAAGATGGAAATCCCATTTAACACAAAATCCTAACCTAGCTTGAAGAGATTTATTGCATAATAAGATATCTTTTGAATTCATTTTATTGTGTTTGTGTAAGTTCTTATGTAGGATAAGAAATCTGAACAAATTAGTCATGATTGTTGAGTTATTTTTTTATTATTTATTGCATTTTTCATTTCTTGATGGTAGTTTATTTTTATTTTTTACTATTTTTAGGGTTTTAGTAATTAAATTTGAATCCGTATAAAATATAATATTAGGTATGATTACTTTTAGAATGTTTTTAAATAGAAAAATGCTACACAATCAGAAACTTTAACTCGAATTTAAAAACCAGCATGATGTGTCATGCTTTAAGTGGTTCAGTACTTCTTTCAAATAGATTCTATAATTTTCACACACCACTAAAAGCATGACACATCATGGTGGTTTTTAAATTCGGGTTAAAGTTTCTGGTTGTATAGTATTTTTGTTTTAATTAAATATTGTTATCAGGATTTCATTTATAGGCTCCTAAAGTGTAAAAGTGACAATAATGAAAAACATTTGTTTAATAATATTCTAAATCATTCTCTCTTTTAACTTTCTTATAGATTCATGAGGGCCCTTTATTGTTATTTTAAGAAAATAGTGATCTTCTTGTGTACCATTACCCAATGAATAAATTTTTTATTATATTGGGGTTAAAAAGTTCGATCTAGTTTTTAATTTTTATTTAGTAGATATTGTCGACAAATTGAAGGTTAACACACAAAAAAAAAAAAAAATTACCAATTATACCGCGAAGATTAAATTTAAAAGGAAATTGAAGCAACATAAAATTTTGAATTAAGTATATATAGTTAGCTCCTTAGAAAAATTTCAATGCTAGACATAAACTGAAGGAGGAATTTTCTTTAGATAGAGGGATTTGATGTAGGACAAAAACCCAACTAAACAGTACGGTAACCATTGGATGATTTTTATTATTTCTAGTAGTTTTCAGGGTCTTATAGTCAATGAAATTTGAGTTCTTATAAAATATCATATTAGTTCACTACAATAAAGGTTTTCTCATAAATTCCATAGTTGTTTTTTTTTTTTTCTTCTTAATTTGAAGATGATGTTCTTTACTATTCTCTCCCAACAGCACCAACCAAAAAATCATTATTGGAATGTCACATGATTGTGTACCATTAGGAGCACATCATCTAACCTTTTTCTATGTAACAAATTAAATGTGAATGCTTATGTTAGGTACAATCTCTCTCTTAAATGGTTTCACATGCACTGCCCATTTAGTGTGCCTATCATTTCATTAATACTACATACTTTGAGAAGCCTCCTTGTGTTTTCAATTGAAGTGAATTGAAAGAAGGCCCAATGTACTATATTTGATGTGAGAGAGCATCAATATATTGATGATTTCTAGGTGCATCTACAAAAGATCTCTCTCTCTCTCTCTCTCTCTCTCTCTCTCTCTCTCTCTCTCTCTCTCTCTCTTGATGGGAGAGGATCGATTGATGATTAGAAGCTAGAGGGAAGCCTCTCTCTCTCTCTCTCTCTCTCTCATGGGCTTTAAGAGAGACAATAAAGTAAGGATATATAGCTCCTGGCCTGCACTTTTCATAGCAAAGAGAACATGTGTGGAAGGGGGGCTATATAGCCTAAATTAATGGTCACTTAAGAAAGGAGATTCTTCCAACTCATTAGGTCACTTTTGTAGTGAACTTCGTCTTCATCATCTCAAAGAATCTAATGGATACTGTTGGAATATTTTTGGATTCCATGTTCATCATTAGGGTTTCCAACTTTGGTTTGCAGTGCTTGGAAGCTTAATTAGCTTAGGACAGGATCCAACAAGTTGAAGGGAGAATCCAAAGATCTTCTAGCTATATATTTAAAGTCAACCATTTTCACTTTCTTGGACCTTTTCTTTCCCTTTTGTACAACCCTTTGGACCAACTATTTAAATGCGACTTAAATGATTACTCTCAAACAACATTGAGAGGATGGGCCTGCAAGCGTTGGGGTTCACGTATATCAACATCTAAACCATGATTGAAGATAGAGGCCAATAAAGGATGCCTAATCGAAAAACTCTATTATTGAGAAAATCATTACATACATCATAATCAATTTCACACTAGATATTTTGATAAAAATTGATATTATGTGTGGATATTAAATAGATACATTGGTCGGTCGATCTGTTTAATTATTTGATAGGAAGTGATGATCATGTCAGTAAATATCCTTCTAAAGTCTCTAAAGTACGATACTCATCACAATTCTAACTGTTTATCACATGACTTCTCTTCCCCCCACACATGCCGTTAGTCTGTCTCACATACAAACACATACATGGTTACAAAATCCATAATTTGTTCTCTCTAAAATTCATGCCATTTGTTAAAAGCTTCGATACCGTGAATATATATATATATATAGAGTAATCATCATGTCAATATTTGCTAACTTTAAGCCGAAATCTAATGGTTATTGAGCATTTACTAACTTTAATAAAATCAACAAATGATATCAAATCATTTCAATATATATATATATATATATATATATATATATTTTTATATATATTTATATTTAACACACAAAAAAAAAAAAAAAGGCGTTTGAACTTCAAACAAGCAAACAAACAAAAAGTCAAAAAGTCACCCTTAATGGGCCGGCAAAATCAGCAACTGTAATCATGAATACATGCCTTAATTTATGATACTGCAAGAAAGATTGGACCAGCCCTTGGGCTCTTGGCCTAATAATTTTTGTCCAACTTTCATCCTGCATACCAACGCTCTATGTCTCGCCACTTTTTCGGCTTCATTTCAAATCTCGTTTAGATTAATTTTACCTAAAATTATTTTTAAAGTTCAAGATGTCATTTGATGTTTTGATTTAAAGAGATGAGGAGATGATCACTTTTAAACAATTCGAAGGATAATAAGATGATTGGCTAAAGTCCCAGCTTTTATCATAATTACTTTTAATATAAAAATTTTAAAATTTTAATACGTGAAGAAATGGTTTGCATTTAACTCTATAAGAATGATTTTAGTCAAAAAGCTAATCCAAACTGAACCTTACCACCTCTTTCATGAGTGGCGGGACCTACTCTGGACCCATCTTTGATTCAATCTAGATCATCAATTAGGCCCAGTGGGCCTAAATTAACCCTTTCATCATGCAGCACGCAAATCCATGAATCAATTAACATTATCAACTAGCCTAATGGGCCTACTGTTCTTTCCCATACAAGGACCGCAAGACCAAGCATGTTGGGCCACAAAATTCTTCGCAAATTTTAAACCGCGGCTAGGTAGGCAGTAGGCCCATGGAAAATTGTAGGCCATACTCTACCAAGTTGGTGCATTCTTAAATTAAAACTTTTGTGTGTTTTTTTTTTTTTTTCCCATAGATTTTAAATTTAAACTTAAGTAATTCATGTAATTAAAACAAAAATTCCTCGGCTCTGCGCTTTTAACTTTCATTTAATCAAAATTTTTAATCGCTAGGCATTGGTCCGGTGAGTTGCATGCTTCAAGTGATTTGATAAGTCTTAAGGTGGTTTTTCAAAAGCATTTAGGGAAAGTTTATTGATTCTGATTAATAAACTTGTCCATCCAACTTGTTTAAAAACTTATTCCATTCTAGTGTGTCTATAATGGGGCCGAATGAAATTAGTCAAGCCAGAAATTGGGATAACCCTTCAGTGGAGTTTGGATTTGCTGTTGATCTGACAAGTAATCAACACCTGTTGATCATCGTTGAATGGCCAATACGTGTGCAAGGCAGGGGATCCAATGGCTCACATAAGAAAGGCCCATGGATTTGACATGTGATCCAAAACACACTAGATTTGAGCCTTTCTTATGTGAACCATTGAATCCCCTTTCTTTTACACATGCCGGCCATCCAACGGTGATCACCTGTCAGATCAACAGCAAATCCAAACTCCCTTCGGTGACACAAGAAAAAAAAACTCATATTATTGAGAGAATGGGCCTGCAAGCATTGGGGTTCACGTATATCTAACATCTAAACCATGATTGAAGGTAGAGTCCAATAAAGGATGCCTAATCGAAAAACTCATATTATTGAGAAAATCATTACATACATCATAATATAGCAAATTCAAATAATTTGATAAAAGTGTCATTGTACCAACAAAATTAGTACTATAGCAATGCTGGTTCCCGTATACCAAGACTAAGACTGCAAACGAGCCGAGCCAAGCTGAGCTTAGTTTTGGATTGCTCAAGCTTGGCTTGGTCAAAAGCTTAATTATTTAAGTTCGAGTCGAGGTCAAGCCTAAGTTTAAAGAGCCGAGCTTTGATATGTTTGAACTTGGCTTGTTTATTATCGAGCTTGTTCGCAAGCTATTCACGAACTGCTTGATTAAATTGTAATTTTAAATTATAATGAGGGAAAGTTAAAAATTAATGTAAAAAGCTTAAAAAATGACTTCTATATACTTGGTTTATATTGGAAATAAAAAAAAAAAATCAAACGTCATTAATATGTTGAGCTATTCAAGCCTAAATTATAATTTTTTTATGAGTCTAAACACAAATTTTTAATGAGCTTGTTTACAAGCCTATTAACAAGCTTGTTCACGAATACAAATGAATCCGAGCCAATTGTGTTATATATAATATATATTATAATCATTTCAACCCAAAAATATATATTCATTTATCTACTGTTAAATTTAACCCCAAAAAAAAAAGGTTTGAATTTCAAACAAGCAAACAAACAAAAAGTCAAAAAGTCACCCTTAATGGGCCGGCAAAATCAGCCACTGTAATCATGAATACATGCCCTAATTTATGATACTACAAGAAAGATTGGACCAACTCTTGGGCTCTTGGGCTAATAATTTTTGTCCAACTATCATCCTGCACACCAACGCTCTATGTCTCGCCACTTTTTCGGCTTCTTTTCAGATCTCGTTTGGATTAATTTTACCTAAAATGGTTTGCATTTAACTTTTAAAGAATGATTTTAGTCAAAAAGCTAATCCAAACTGGCCCTTACCAGTTACCACCTCTTTTTCATGAGTGGCAGAACCTACTCTGGACCCATCTTTGATTCAATCTAGATCATCAATTAGGCCCAGTGGGTCTAATATTCACCCTTTCATCATGCAGCACGCATACCCATGAATCAACTAACATTATCAACTAGGCTAATGGGCCTGCTTTTCTTTACCATACAAGGCCTGCGAGATCTAGCATGTTGGGCCCCAAAATTCTTTGCATATTTTAAGCCGCGGCTAGGTAGGCCGTAGGCCCAGGGATAATTATAGGACATACTCTACCAAGTTGTTGCATTCTAAAATTAAAACTTTTAATTGGTTTTTTTTTTTTTTTCCATAGATTTTAAATTTAAACTTAAGAAATTCAAGTAATCAAAACTAAAATTCCTCGTCTCTACGCTTCTAAATTTCATTTAATCAAAATTTTTAATCGCTAGGCATTGGTCCAGTGAGTTGCATGCTTCAAGTGATTTGATAAGTCTTCAGTTGTTTTTCACAATGTTTTAAAACCCGAACCGCTCATCGAACCGAAAAAGTTACAGAGTTAAGGGTCAACCGGCTCAACCGTCAGGTCAACCGGGTTGAACCGTGACATCACCATGACATCATAAATATATTATTATTTATTTATTTATTAAAATAAAAGCTGCAAATGATTCAAAAAATATATTTTTTTTTAATGTTTGTATAATCAATCCATATATTTGAATTTATGTGCAGTCATCAAAATTGAAAATTGATAATGACTATTATTCAATCTTTATTATATATATTTTTTAAAATGTAAGATAAGAATATTGTATTATTAACTTAGGTGTTTGGGCTTCTTTTTGTTATTTGGGATTTTTTTTAAACTAATTTTCCTTTTTAGCCTTCTTGGCATTAAGAGATTTTAAAAAGATTTGGGCTATTTTAGTTATTTAACTGCCTGGTTCTTTTAATTGGGTTGACCGGGTTTTGCAAAAGAGAGCGGTTTTTGAATTGAATGGGTTTTTGTGGGTTAAACCAACCAGAGAGGGGACCGGTTCCAGGTTCAACCGATTGAACCGGTCGGGCCGGTCCAGGTTTGATAACATTGGTTTTTCAAGAATAGAGATCTTCTGTCCCACTTTTATGTACTACTTTCCTGTCCTCTCTCACAAAAGTCCATCTTGAAAATTTAAATATGAATATTTATTAAAATGTGGAATTTTCAATGTGAACTTTTTGTGAGAAGAGACAGGAAAGTGGTACATACAAGTGGGACAGAAGATCACCACTTGTTTTTCAAAAGCATTTAGAAAAAGTTTATTGATTCTAATTAATAAACTCGTCCATCCAACTTGTTTGAAAACTTATTCCATTCTAGTGTGTGTCTGTAATGGTGCCGAATGAAATTAGTCTATCCAGAAATTGGGATAACCCTTCAGGTACACAAGAAAAAAAAAATTGTATGTTTAATGTATAGTGATTAAAACAGTACTATGAAAACTATATTGAGAAAGCTATTTGGTTGTTTTTCTCCAGTTGGAAGTGTTTGGATGCAAGAGAGTTGATGTGTTGGATAAATTTGGTAAACCACTCCTATCCATAAAAAGTGTTACTCATACTATGTTTATGTATGCAGGATGAATTTACTAATTCATCCTCCACTAATATAAAATTTCACAATCATTATTTAACTTAAAAATATAAAGAATTTAATTTTTTTTTTAATTTAACTTTATCATGTTATCCAATTAATAAGAAAAGTTGATGGAGATATCCTCAGTTAACATAGCCACCTAGGCATTGGCATTTCAAGTACCTTCTACCCCCTGCAAGGAGAAATTTCGAATATTGTTCTCACCCTAATTCTATTTCTCTAGGCCAAACCATTGCTTGCATTCACCCAACCTAGCTTCTAAAAGAAAGTTTAACTTCTTTTTTTTTTTTCTTTTTTCTTTTTTCGTATTCGTATTTGTATTGAAAATCAGAATTCAACGAGGTATTAAAACATTATACGAATCTAAATACAGACAAATTTAAAGTAATTTTCCATGAAGCTTCCTTTTTTTTTTTCTTTTCCGTTTTTGTATCAACATCAGAACCCACCCCACCCTACCCTACCCTAAACACGACACATTCGAAATCAGGATTTCTCATTTAGTCTAATGTCTAATATAATTTAATAAATAATTTTTTTGATTAGACACATCCAAACAATCATCAATTATGGACACAAATCTAAGAAATTAACAAGAAAAAAAATCACAATTAAATAAAAAAAAATAAAATCAGTAAATTGAAGAGAACAAGTTCATAAACAAGAGTTAATTAGTTCTTGGGTACTGCCATGACCCAGAATTAATTAAGCACTAACTCTGTTTTTTTTCCCTTCATCTTCATCAACATCAAATGATTCAAAATTAAAAACAAAAGAAAACCAAAAAAAAAAAAAAAAAAAAAACTTACAATTTCAGTGATGGTAGCTTCAATGACGCCTGGGAACCAAGAAATTCCGAATACATATTCATAAAAAAGCTCTCAACAATATCAACATAAGCCGGGCAAGTAAGGCGAGAGTAGTAATGAAGAACCTCTTCAATATCCAATACATGGTCTAAATTACTCACATCCATCATCTCCAATTCCTTCAGTTTCTGGGCAACCAAACAAGCCTTTCCTCGTCTCATACCTTTAGAAGTACATGACTCTTCCTCGTACTCTCTATTTTTCCCTCCATGCACAATTCTCTTTCTCTTATAATCATCTTCTCTTCTTTCCACCTGATTATTATTATTATTATTATTAGTCGCCAACCTCATGAAGCTTCCGGCGGTACTATAAAATTCTTCTTGTTGTTGTTGATTTGTTGTGGTTAATAGAGCTTTCTTCTTGTTATTGCTTCTCTTCCTCAAACCTGTTTTTTCTTTATCGGAATCCCATTGGTCGGTGAAGTCTCTGTAGAACTTATCCAACTCTCCATAACTTGAATACGTATTCGTGTCGACGCCGGTGATGGTGCCGGTGCCGGAAAATTGACTGAAGGATGGGCTCTTGGGGAGCCTTTCGTAATCCCCTCCTGATAAGAAAGATTTGAAGGTTTGTATGGTTTTTTTAAAGAACTTTTTGGTCGTGGATATGGATTTTCTAAGCAGCATTGGTGGCTCTCTAGGGTTTTATAAACAGACGATATGATAGAAATCTCTTTTTCTTTTTTTCCCTCTAATATCTGTTTGGAGTCTTTTCTGTGATGCTATATGAAGATTTCTTTATAGAGTGAAGAGAGAGCTAGGTGGAGGTACTGAATGTTGGTTTAGAGGAAAGAGAGGAAAGGTGAGTCCTCTCTTTTTTTTGGCCTCCACTTTATTTACCTTTGTCTTTACACGATCCTTTATTGTCTCTGTGTTCTCTCTCTCTCTCTCTCTCTCTCTCTCTCTCTCTCTCTCTCTCTGATGAAGATACCAACGATGAAAGCTTTCAACCGTTTCTCTTTCTCTTTCCTTTACATTAATATACTTTCGTTAGCTTTACTTTTGATGGAGTTGGTGTGTAGCCTCTTTTGGAGAAAGAAAGGAGCGTGTGGTTGTTGAGCTGAGTCTCTCTCTCTCTTCTCTCTTCTCTCTCTCTCTCTCTCTCTCTCAATAATTCATGGCTGCACGGCTCGCTAATCTGATTACTTGTATTGGCCTTTGCCTGTACGTACGTATATGCATGTAATCTTTATGCAAGTACTATCAAGCATAATTAATTAACCTTCGCGGCACCCACACCTTTTAGTGTCTTTTTCACGTTGAATGCAGAAAAATGCTACAGTTATTAGATGAATTCACCCATTTTATTTATTTATTAGTTATTGATAATAAACAAGTAATAATTAATAATAAAAAAAGTAAATCTAAATATTTTATTTCGAGCTCAATTAAAAAAAGTAAATGTCGCAGCGACTGAAAAATTACTTGAAGAAAAATTGTCAATACTCTTCTACGTACTAATGTAAGTTACAATGACAAATTAATAATTAATGTAAAAATATTTGAGTCTCTTTTCAACTAAACTCTGGTAAAGGAAGTAGATGTTTCCTATGAATGCAATAGCACGAATCCTAAAGAGTCGGTAACATACCATGCATGTCTGTTATTGAAGGAAAATACTATATGTCCCAAAAAAAAATTATTCAAAAAGTGTATATAACTCAAATTATGCAATAGACGATCCAATCTTTAGGTTTTTTTTAGTAAATTCTCTCCTTGAGGGTTCGGACACGTTTGGATTGATATTTTTCTGGGATAAGGAATATATAGCATTATTGGTCAATAAATTAACCATGTATTCATTGTCTATTTATGATTTTTTTTTTTTTCAAGTAGGACCGCCAAGACATCGATAGCCTTAGGCTATACTTAAATTATATTCCTCAATGCCAAGTGGTTACAATTAATTGCAATGGCTTTTGCACTACAATCTTGGATGCATTACTATAATATACAATTATATGGGTTTGGATTCGCTGTTGATCGGCTCGCTGCTGATCACGGTGTTGATCCATCCAGTGTGGTGAAGTCCACGCTAATATCATACTATATTTAAAGCAACAGTCAACAGAAAATTCAAAAATTTGAGTCGATTTTAAAAATTTTAAAAATATATATATAGAAATACTAATAGACCTTCATATGACCAATTACAAAACAAATTTTTAAAAATAAACATTGGATTAGAGACTACTCTTATATATGTTAGGTCTACCAAAAATCATGGTGATTCTACAGTCAGTTTCTGGAAAAAAAAAAAGACTAAAAACATGATGATATTTTGAAGAACTAAATAGTTCCAGTTCTCTACAATGATATTTTTTCAAAAACTAACTGCTGGATCACTATGATTATTGCTAAAAAAAGTGAATGAAAAACATAGGATTATTGCTCAAAAATATTTGTCCTTTATTGCTCAAGTGAAAATGACCATTGGATTCACTCCAATATACATGTGACGCCATCTGGATGGATCAACACCGCTATGAACAACAAATCCAAATGCCAATTATATCTCATTGAAGTAAGACATGCATGCAAATTATTTTAAATTAAGTACCAAAATTGAAAAAGTAGAAGGTATGGAATCAATGTTTTATCCTTTGTTTTTTAAGAAATGGTTAGGGATGATGATGAAACATAAGACATCATTTTGTCTGCCTTCTTTAAAGGATAATGGTATTTTTTTGTTTTTTTGTGTTTTTTTAAAGGAACCTATCTACCTATCCACCAACACAGTACATTAGGACCATCTTTGAGTTAATGATTTGCCCGTTTATCAGACTTAGAGATGCTTCATGGGGCCATTTAATAAAGAAATGGGTGTGGAAAAGGCACATCGGAGCTACCAATTAATGGTGGTTGTGTGGTGATTGTGATATAAGCAATTTCAAAAATAAAATATAAAAAATTATCGAATAAGGGTTGATCTAATTGAGTTTGAATAATTTAATTAACTATTTAATATATTTATAAATTTCTCAAACTAAATAATACTCTATTCAAATTAGACCCCAAGTAAATTATTGAGATCAAGATAAATATGAACTTAATTGATTCATTTATTTTTTTAGGTGAGTTTGAAAAGAAAAATATTCTTATGAGGGATACCTCATTTTAACTAAGAAAATACTATAACACCAAACACTATAATCCAAAATTAAAAACCACCATGATGTGTCATGCTTTCAATGGTGAGGTCTCTTTTATCAAATTGTTTCCCTTTTTTTCACACACCACTCAAACCACAACACGTCAGGATGATCTTTAATTTCGGGTTAAAGTGTCGGGTGATATAGAATTGTTGTTTTAATTAAAATCAGTTAAGATATTTAAGCCATTAGATTGGAATCTTGTGATAAATCATGCATTAAGTGAATGGGAATCCAAAGACCTAAATTTTAACTGATTTTAGTTCAAATAAAGTATAACTGATAAGATTAGGACTTGTTTAGAAAAGTTTTATCAGCTGAATCATAATATATACCTCATACATTAGGTATACAATGACAGTCCATGGAGAATGATAATCCGCCACATCTTTTACAAAAAAATATTCTCATGTTTTTTTTAATCTCACCTAGGCATAAGTAAAGGTCACCGTATATCAAGTATAGTATACATAGAGTAGAAGCACAAAATCTATTAAAATTAAAATAGTTGGCGGCTTCGAGGGAGCGTGAGATTGAAGTGATCGGCTGATTGAGACTGAAGAACGGCTAGGTCCCCCAGCCGATGGAGACGGCTCCAAGTTGTTGACAAGTATGGCCTTTCAGAAAGAGACGCGTGGCATAAAGTTAGAAACTAGTCTCGATCAGAAAGACGAAGGAAGAGAGTGGAGAGTGGGAGGATCCAGCCGGCGTTTGCACGGCTCATGACTCGTGCTTTTTAAGATTAGCCACATGCCCTAACTTTGCTCCACCTTCTAACTACTCTCTAGAGTCTTAGACTTTCTTCCTTTGACTCTTGGAAAAGAAAGAAAAAACAAAGGTTTTCATCACTTGGACCAACCTAATTTTTATGTAAAATTCTTTTTGGAAAAAATATCTTATGTCATATAAGTTAATGCTATTGGTAAATTAACTAGAATTGGTCCGACGGTGCCAACAGGTGAGCTGTAAATTTAGATACTCTGGATTCGAAACCAATCAAACTCTCTTGGCCAACAACAGGAATTAGTTCGACTTTAACAGTTCGGACATCTTGTTACTTTGCAAAAAATAAAAACAAAAAACAAAATTTGTAGGATTTAAATATACCAGTAATAATCTAGTTCACTTATGCCGATATAAGCTTATGTCCACATAAAGCACATAACTTATTGTGTGATGCATAATTTGAAAAATAGACCGTTAGATTAGATACTATACTCATACATGTCATATACGCCAAAAATCACAGCGATCCAATTGTTGATTTCTAAAAAATGTCATTGAGAAAAACTGTGACAGTTTTCATCAGTCACAGTTTTTCATAACTATATTTTGAAATTCTGACTTTGAATTACCGTAATTTTTGGCGTGCACGACATCCATGAATACAGTATCTAATCAAACGGTCGGTTTTTCAATATATATATGCATCCTACAATAATCTATAGCATTCATGAGGACATAACTTATATTAGCATTTGTGGACTAGATCATTACTTGTACGTTGAATATTTGTCTAATTTATTGTATTAAGAAGATATTATTAGAACAAGAAACTTATATGGTATCGATACTTTGTTGACATATGTATTTTCATTTTGGGAAGTTTTCATAATGATAATCATTTGTTAATATTAACAAGAGTTCGGAATGAGAATAGTTTCTATGTTTAAAAGAGAGAGAATTGTGCTACAAAGAAAAATGATAATAGTGCTTTAAAAGTCGACGAATATTTGCTGTTAATAGAGAAAGGAGGAACAGACCAGAGGCCAAACTTCCTCCTGCATGAGGATTTAAATATGAAACCTCGAGCCTTAAAGTCAAGAGAAATACTCACTGTCTACTCCTCCTTAACAACAACTATTCTTGGTGAAAAAATTCAACTTATAATTCATTTTTTTTAGGAGTTGAAGAGGATTTTGACTCGAGCAAACACATATGCAGGCACTCTCTCACACTAGAGTCAAAATTTTGTGAGATAGAAAGGGAGTGTGGTAGATACAGTAAGTAAAAGGGGCCCAAGCCTTCTAAAATATGAGGTAAAATTCCAATTCAATGAGTGGACTGATTAGCTGTATGGATGGATTGGAACAACTGTAAAGGGAGAGCAATTTTCTTCACTGGAAACCAGCTTCTTAATTATAGTTGAAAATTAAGCACCAAACCCAGTATGAGTTGCTTTCGGATATATATATATATATATATGTTCATCATTTTCTATTGGTTCTCATCAAACTAATCCAAGCCTAATCGAACTAGTTATAATGAAATTTTTGTATCTATTCAAGGAGTAAGACATCGAATGATAAGAATTAGACTTCGTGTCACGACAAGATGACGGTGCGAGTTCAATAAATCAGTGGCTTAATCAATTGAAAATCATGATCGTGTGGTGGAAAAAGCTATCAAAAACATGAATAGAAGATGTCGTTGTCCTATAATTTGGCTTATGTGGAAATATGATTAATTAGCCAGGCTGGAAAATTTGGTCACCAAGCGAAGGAAGAGTTTTTTCCCATCCTAATAGTGGGAATTATTATCTTCCAAAATGATTGGGGGAAAGTTGGTTTTGTCAAATCAATTTGGTTTAAGTACATATTTAGAAATTATGGTCCTATGCATGTACAATATTGGAGAGAAGCTAGGCTAGAATATTTCCTAAAAGTACCATAGACCTAGCTACTTCATAGGTACCATATGACAAAACCCTTTTCAAGGATGGTTTCTTTTATTTCCCAATAAAAAGATAACACATGATTTTTTTTATTTTATTTTTGAGTAAATTATATAAAATCTTCTTGAACTATAAGTTATTTTTATAAAATCACTTTAAACTTTAAAACCAATCAAATAACCCTATCAATTATTGGTCAAATTAATTCAAGAGATTGTAAGAAAATCAGAGATAATATAAAATAAAGCGGAAGCGAATACAATATGGATCGGATCCGTTTAGCTTGGTAGATTACAAGGATTATAAATAAATAAAATCGACGTACCGAGAGGAGTCGAAGTAGCTGCCATAATAGAGAATAAGAGAAAACCCTAACGGCAATTATATTACACCCAACTTTCGTATACATTCAGAATGATAGGATTTCATAATGCACAATGATATGTATAGGCGGTTGGATGATAACCACTAGCCCAAAGTTTCAAAATCCAACTAAGACTCAACCTATCACAGTCTTAATCGGCTAAGGCACATAGAATCTAATTTCCACATTAAATAGAACTCTAAAACATTACTGAATTAAATATGATCAAATGGTATAAACAAAATACTACGATTAACTAATCACTTGATTTCTGAGTTCCACTTTCACAAGATCATCACAACTAATTAACTTAGGATTTTTATGAAAACAAAAGAGCTATAAAGTCCACAAAATCCTAACTAGTTAGCAACAGATAGTAAGTCAGTCATGAATTCATATCATTTATACTAACTGTTGCTAACTGGTTACATCTTTATATCAATTGAGGAAAAATAATGGAAAAGAGAGAGAAGGGGAGTGGTGCATGGGGAAAGAGAGAGCTGGGAGGAGGAGGAAGGAAGGAAGAACACACAAAAAATAAAAAAAAATTGAAGAACAATAATGGTTAATGAAAGCTTATTCAAATCTTCAAAATACATCATTGGTAGGAAGGAGATGAAGGAGTGAGAAAGAGTGAGCGAGAGTGAGGAAGAGAAAAAGAGACAATTAAATTGTGTTTAAAAATGGGGTATGGGCAGAAGGTACTAGCTAGTATCTATTGGTAAAGTCTCTTAGTAGTTGTATCAGAGGTTTTAAGGGAAAGTAGATGACTACCTTCTGTTGTGTAGTTCATAAGCCCATTGAGCTTCTTTAAAATAAATAAAAAAAAGGGGGGATATGGGCATATTTTTTTAAAATTTATGTGATGTGTTTGATCAAATATTGAGGTTTAAAAAGTAACACCCCCTAAAAGAAAATGGCTTTATTTAGAAGGTGGGAAAATTTAAGATCACAGTTCATTTATATAATTTGTTAGTTCGGCTCAACCCAAAAAGGGCTCAGGCCCACAATGCAAGCCTGTCTACTATCCACACGACACAGATTAGTGAGCTATAAATTGAATCTGAGTCCAATCAAAACCCAATTACAAAAACAGAAAAACTTGAACCCGTCAGCAAGCGGGTGCGGGTGCGGGTGCGGGTGGGGAAAGAGCAGAATGGGAGGCACAGGAACCCAAAAAATGCTCGCATTAATGAGATGAATAACCCATTCGACCCGCAACTGTCCAACATAAAAACAATACTGCAGGCATTACCAGACATTCTTTAATCTGCAACCCATTTGGGAATTACCTTTCAAAACTTTTGCTCCGCATTAATTCAAATTGTACATGCAGAAGAGAAAGAATCCTCTCTCTTTCTCTCTCTACTCTCTAGATATATGTAATGTGTGTAGATATGGTGTAATATAGCTATCAAGATCAGATACAGGCAGTGAAAGCTCTATTCCACAGCCACCCCACTAATAGAAACGTTTTTTGGTTTATTCTCCCTGTACCCATTTCCTCATTCCAATATATTGTCTCTTCTCTCTTCCCATGCATTTCAATTTTTATCTTACATTTTGCACAAGTTCCTTTCAAACAGACGTATCAATTCCATTTTCCTTTTTCTTTCACTAATAAAGAAATAAAAACGTTTCGCAAATGACATATCAGTTTCAAAAGCTTTCTGGAATGGAAAGTGTCCTCAGAACTCTCACCCCCAACATCGGTTTCTAGCGCTTGAAAATCACTTTCCAATCATAGTGAGACCCGCGTCTCTCTCTCTCTCTCTCTCTCTCTCTCTCTCTCTTCATTTGAAAGATGTTGGAAAGACACAATACAACAAACTAAAAACTCTGTTCGATGACATTTAGGGTGGTGGACGTGGGTAGGGGTGGCATGGTACGTTAATTTGTCTTTGCCTCATATTCCTTATAATGAAAACAAAATGGATTATATTAATTAAATGCATTTGGTTAGTAATAGTACCAATTAAAATAAATGTACCTAACACATTTTGACATTATTTTTCTCTTTTTTGCACCAACACTAGCTTTAATTTAATTAAATTTTTTTAAAAAAAAATATTATAAAAATTTTTGTCTGCAGGCATCATGCCAATAATATCGGTTAAACATCTTTGAATGATAGTCCACTTTAAGCTATCGATCAAGGATGTG
Organism: Hamamelis virginiana; assembly: GCA_017140935.1. Taxonomy (NCBI): domain Eukaryota; kingdom Viridiplantae; phylum Streptophyta; class Magnoliopsida; order Saxifragales; family Hamamelidaceae; genus Hamamelis; species Hamamelis virginiana. The sequence goes on along the minus strand of JAESVK010000801.1, from coordinate 840,688 downwards.
GGGTCCTGTTCAATTAGTTAATAATTACATGATGATATATATATATATACAAGCATCTTTTGTAGTTCAAACTTAAAATAGAAGCTGGTTTCATATATATATAAATTTTCTACCAAAAAAAAAATATATATATATATATAATAAAATTAAAATAATATTAGGTTTTAACATTCACTGTGAATTTAGAGTATTTGATCCAAACCCAATACTTATTATTTGGTGCTGAATTGATGTGAAGTTATAAAACAGTGAGTTCAAAAATATGATGTACTTAATTATGTACATATATACTTCACTTTATGTGAAGTTATGCACAGTAATAACAATTATTCTACATTTTATGTGTGGTTTTGGGCTGTTTTACATTCCTATGGAAGTAATAAAATTAATTATTGTATATTCAAAGTATTAGAAACAACAATTAAAATAAAAATAAAAATACACTTTGTCATTCATTTCTTGACCTTTGCAATCTATTAGAAACTGTTGAGATTTCTTTAATACTTACTTTCTTCGTATGCTTTTCTACAAGCACTTTAGCCCTTTTTTTCGTACAATCCTTATATCTATATAAGTACGAATCTTGATCTTATCAGGTATACCTTATTTTAACTAAAATCAACTAAGAATACAAGTGCTTAGATTTTCATTCACTTAATGCATGATTCATCTCAATATTTCAATCTAATGATTTAAGGATCTTAACTGATTTTAGTTAAAATGAAGTATCCATTTTTCGATAAGTATACTTGGACCATGATATATGATGAAAGTTTGGTTTATCATTTCATGAAAATTGTGTAATGAAATATTAAAGGCGGTCTCAAAGTACACCGATATTTTCTTAGGCACCGTTTGGTTTTATTTTTATAAGTACTTACTTATTTTTTAAAAAATATACAATATATAATTTCTTAAAAAAAATTTTAAAAAGCAAATAAATATTTATAAAAAAACAAATCCAAAACAGTACCTTAGATTTTATTTGATTTTTCTGTTGGGTTGCTCACTTATGATGAGCATTTTGATTACCTAGCTACTGCATAACTTTCCATTTTTATATTTCCATTTTCCTGTTCTTTTGGCGCAACTGAGGCAAAAGTAATTCAAAAAAAGTCCAACCCCAAAAGAAACAGAATTTTTTTCTTTTCTTTTGAAAATCGTACAATCATTCTTATGATCTTATCCATCCTCTATCTTTTCAAGTTGACAAGTCTCAAGAACCATCCAAAAAACCTCTGTCTCTTCTACTTTTTTCAACAATCTTTTTCAAATCAAAACAATAAAAAATGCTGCCACAAATTTCTTCTACTTTTTTTTTTATTTTTCCCAAATTAAACAATATTTCGTCTTTGGAATCAAAAGAAAAACAATTAAAGATACTCCATGTTTCAAAAGTCAACATGCATCCATCAGTACTGTATGATTTGATGGCAAAGAGAAAGATTAACAGAGTGAGAGAAGATCAATTAAAGAGAAAAATGGAAGATGATCCATCAATTAACAGAGTCAATAACAGTTAATTAGAACTTAAGACAGTAATTAAACAACTACAGTTTTCTAAAAAACAAAAAACAGAAAACAACTACAGTTTTCTTTCTTCTTGGATAATCAAGACCAGTTAGAGAATAAAGCTTCCCAAATCTCTGTAAAAACCTCAATGATAACTCTATGATGATGATAAGAGTTCAAGGACAAAAAACACTGCAAAAGCTGCTCAAGATCCTTAGCTGCAAATATCTGTTTCTCCACAATCATTTCCACCATTGATGTCCTAAAATCATCATGCGGATTGCTCGAACTCTTCACCACTGCAAAGCTATCTTTCACTTTCCCCTGCAACGGCAAAACACCCATTTCAGAACTCTCACTCACACCTCTTCTCCGGCGACGACCACCTCCATTCGTTTTCCGGGGATGACGTGTCCGGCGATGAGACTCGGAAGAATCAGAAGAGCGAGTTTTTGATGAGAAAAGGGTATCAGTCTCATCCTCTGTTTGTTCATCTTCACTGCTAAACCAATAACCTCTGTTATAATTAATGTCTCGAGAAAATGAACTCGACAACCCTTTCTCTCTCTTCTTCTTCAGACACGTGTCCTTCTTCTTCTTCTTCTTCTTCTTCGATTGATCATGGAATTTGGAGTATTGGGTATTATTCAATGGCGAAATGGGTGATACAGGTGGACACATACGTCCCCTCACATCAGCCGAGATGAAAAGTGAACGACGTCGTTCCGATACTTTTTGTCTCGGAAACGAGTCGTTGTTTATAATACAGCTGCTGTCGACCGGTTCGTCGGTTTCGGTACGTCTGGGTCTGCATATAGACGGGAAAGGTCGAGGTTTTTGTGATGGTTGTTCGACTGTGTGGAAGTTTTGACGGTTTTGAGGGAGAAAAACAGGTTTTTCGATTATATCGGATATGTTTCGGGGCCGGCATGACCCAAATGAGGAACGAAACATGCGAGAGATTCGTAGCTTCAATCGGTTCTCCATGAGAGAGAGAGAGAGAGAGGAGGAGGAGTGTTGTGGCTTCGAGAGAGATAGAGAGTGGCGGTCTTAGGATTGGGTATAAATAGTTAAATACAAAGAAAGTTCAAAAGATGTCTATTTTTTATAAAGAATTTAGTCTATTTTTGATATTTTAAAAAGTATCTGCCGATACTTTTTGCTGTTTTTCGTCTTCTTCTCTGTCCCAAACTAGAAATAAAAAATATTAAAAAAATGTCCTTGGATTGCAAATGACATTCACGCGCCTATAAGGCGTGTTTACTTCACTCTACCTCATAGAATTATTAGTATTTTTTTTTTTTTTTTAGCAATTTATCATTCTCCCATTTAGTGTTAATAAATTGATTTATTCTAATAAGGTGGTGGTCGTCACTAAAAAAAAAAAAAGGCTGGGTGAAGAAGCTTATTTTGTTCAATACTTCTATGGTGGTCGTCACTAAAAAAATACCCACCCACCTACCATACCACTATGAGTCACTGTGAGTATGTAAACAGTTTATGAAATTGAATTATGGAGACCTAGCTAGCTTAAAGGTGATTTTTAAAATTCAAACTTATGAATTGTATGGCAAACTCAAAAACCTCATTAGGCATAATATAGTTAGGTTACCTAATTGGGCAGCAAATTCGGACCATTCAATACCCACTCCATGTCAAAAACCAAACCTGTAAATGACTAAATGGGTTGAGACTTTGCTTTATGAATAATTACTATGCCAAAAGATACATTATGGTACAAAAATTTTACTATCCTAAAAGTGGCATTATGGTACATATATTAATGAAGGGTGTGTGGTACATTTCCTTACTTTTCTCATGTTTCAAATTTACAGTTTTGTTGCTATCATGTCATTTTGCGGTGCAATCCAAAAATTGTGATAATTTTGCTTCAAAATCATATATATATATAAAGAAGTGTTGTTATAAGGTGCACCTGATGCAAGATGCATCAGGTGCCCTCCTTTATAGCCACCTGTGATGAAATTTTTTAAAAACTGACCTTTGGATTAGATACTCTTATAATGTATGTCATGTCTGTCAAAAATTACAGTGATCCAATGGTTGGTTTCTGAGAAAACTGACTGCTAAAAAATGATAACATTTTAAAGAACAACAAAGTCATAGTTTTTTAGTGGTCAGTTTTCTCATAAACCAACCGTTGGATTACTATGATTTTTGTCAGGCATGACATACATTATAGGATATCTAATCCAACGGTCAGTTTTTAAAAAACTTCATCATAGGTGGCTGTAGAGGAGGGCATCTGATGCAAGTTGCATCAGGTGCACCTTATATATATATAT
>JAESVK010000801.1:820398-836860 GCA_017140935.1 Hamamelis virginiana | reverse complement strand
TATATATATATATTGGTCGTGGCCAAATATTAACTCTCGATCTGGTAACATTTTTTATTTTTTTTTGTTTTTTGGTCTTAAAATGAACTTTGTTCCCTCTATATATCTTGTCCTTTTAATTAGCTCACAAATTTAAAAGGAAATATTCCCCATCCCTTAATTAAATATTGGTGTAAATGGCACCAAGTGAGTTATAGGTATCAGGACCTATAAAGTATTTTCGAATTTGGGCTGCTGGGATAAGGACTTGGCCTTTTCAATTCCCTGCTATAGGCTCAGCCTCTCCTACTTCTGCAAGGCTAACCACCTTCTAGATATGGTTGAAAAAGATGGGTTATGCTTGCAGAGGGCTAACCATATTCTGCAAAGCTAAACCATGGAAGGACTAACAGAAATCATTTGAAAACTATACATGTACCTTAGTTGCTATATTATAGTACTTTATTATATATGCTTATATGAAAACTGACATATATAGATTATTAAGTTAGCTACTAGAAGTACAGAAAAACCATTTTGTGTTTGATATATGTATTTCAAGAGTGATTTTGACTTGAATTGACAAATGCATTGCTCTAAGTAAAATTCTTATTATTTCAAGATCATAAACTCAATTGAACCATATGAAGTGGATGAAATAAGTGAGTGAAGTAGCATTTTTCCAAAAAAATTATAATGAATATATAATTGAAAAGCCCCCACCATTCTCTAAAAATTAAGTAAAAAAAGAAAGACTTATTATCTTCTTTTTTTTGTTTGCATATTTCTTGATATTTGGCGATTAAAGTGGGCAAGTGACAGACTAGTGTGGGCGTGGAAATTTTGTGGTTCACTAAAGTGTGAGTGGTTATTTGAGCACCAAGGGTGCCATGAGAAAACTTTGGGGATGTCAATAACAAAACTATACCATTTACTGCATACAAAAAACATATATGTATATAGGGATTTGGAAAGCTGAGGGTACCATGGCACCCCTTGGCTAAGCTATAGCTCTGTCCCTATTTGACACCCAAAGAAATTAACCTAAAATTAATTTTAAACTCCAAAAGTAATTCTACGCCAGTGAAACGTGAATCCAAATGGTGCTTATTAGTATGCTGTCGTAAAATGGAATAATTTCTTAGACTAGAAATTTTCGAAGTTTTAAGCTTGAGGGGGAAGCTTCGCTCTTGAAGGAGTCCCCTAAAAAGCTCCTCTAAATATGTGTGTGTGAGAGAGAGAGAGAGTTTCGAAAGATGAGAGTCAAGAGAGCGAGGGAGATAAATTTTATATTGAAATCTCTTCCATGTTTTCATTCAAATAGATTGTTTTTTTAAAATCAACGCTCATCAATATGCTTGTGTCTGCTTCGATTTTCTACGTGGATTGAAAGACAAATGAAAGAGGTCTAAAAGTCTTTGGCGCACCGAGAAATTGATTCCTTGTGAGCTCCACTCCCTCCCATTTCCCAAAATAATGGGCCCTGCATTAGCCCACCCTCATATTGACAATGTCAATCTCTCTCTCTCTCTCTCTCTCTCTCTCTCTCTCTGGAGCATCTCAAAGTCCTAGAAGCTTCCAACAAATACAAACACAACAAAGAGTGCAGGTCTTCTCCTTTACTTGAAGCATCATATCCAACAAAAGCTAGCAGACAGTTTTGGTTTGTTGGGATTCAGCTTTTCAAGTTGAAGTTAGCTGAGTGACAAGAAGAAACCATTGCCATGGCTTAGATTTCCTGACCCACTTTTGCTGGCTTTCATGCTTTGGTTATGAATATCACCAAGGCTCTGAAAATTTCAAACCCACCCACTTGTTACAAAGAAAGTGAGGTTGCATATTTCCCATGTGGATTGTGGCTTTTGGTAAGATGGGTTCATTTGTATCACTCTTCATCTGAACTGTACTTGTCTTTTACATTGGCTTTAAATATATGTCAATTCTACCTACCTTCAAAATCTTAATTTATTAATTAATTTATGTTGACATTAATTACCATAACCAAGCTAGCTACTCCTTCCAAATCAGTCAATTTCTCTCTTAATTAACACTCAAAAAGGAATAATGATTGGAGTATAACACAAGGGATTGAACCAAACAAGGTTAATTGTAAGCTAGTGACCAACCACTTTCCTCATTATTAATGCATTTTAATTAATTGGGTAATTTTCTATTATGCTATTTGAAAATTAAAAAATAATATTTCACCTAAATGAATAATACTATGCTTTTTTTAGAAATTTTTACACTATTGTGCCAAGTGAAAATTTCAAAATAAAGGTGGACCAACATCTGAACATTCAAGGCAGTGAATTTGGTACATATATGTACATACTAGACTAACTAAACAGACAGATACCTATATTTTTAGGCACTACAAGATGAAAAATAATAATAATAATAGGGGTTAAAACTAGTGGGTCACACCATAAATAACCAAGTGTAATCACTAGGCAGATGAGTACCAGTTTGTCTAGCAGTGTCCGGTGGAACAGAATGATTGGGACCCTTGGCCTAAGTCTATCTTACCTTTCCTCGCCATCACCTCTACGTCACCGTAAATTGTACAAATAAAATTCAAATTTGCTTCGCTTAAAATTATTTTTGAAATTCAAAATTTTATTTGATTTAAAAGATGAAATGATGGAATGGTTTGTCTTCTAACTTTTACTTCAGTAGTCATAACTCATAAGTTCTAAATATAATTCTATAGAGATGTATGAAAAGATTGTTCACCAAAAATGATTTTAAGTAAAACTAAACCAAACAGACCTTAATTTGATAATTTTAATAGTATGGAGTCTTTTTTTTTTTTTAAACCATAATTAATACTCTGAATAATTTGTAGGGGTGTGCAAAAACCCATCCAACCTGCCGAACCCGACCCCACCCACCCCGACCACATCCGCAACCCGTGGTTATAATGGTTAGGCGGGTTGGGTTGAATGGATTTGATGAATTTTTGGCAGGTTAATTCGGTTGGCAGGTATAGAAGTGACAACCCGTCCCTATATATACAAATAATATATTTATATAAATAAATTTCATTACTGCCTTATATTTTTCCTTAATTGGATACGCTTACAAGTCAGTGTTTTTTATTTCTTTAGAGATATTTATTATGATAGTTTGAATATGCACTTATTTGATTTGATATTCTTTCAATTTTGAATGTGAAACCATATGTTAATTTGTAAGATTTTTTAATAACAATGAACCTTTATTTAGTAGCTTCTATTTTTGTAGGGCAATATATTTTGGCACTTTAGTTTATTACTATTAGAAAAATTGTTTAGATTATAATTTAATTACTAAATAACACAATATTGCATTGTTTGTTACGAATTTGAGGTGTTTTTGCTTGTTAAAAAGGTTTTAAAAACTTGATGTGTTTATTAAAAAAAAAAAATAGCAATGCTTCATCCGCTCAATCCGCCGGTTAAAACCCGTCATATGTTTAATCAACCCACCGGTTATTGAGGTAGGTGGGTTGGTTGGCGGGTAGGAGAATTAGCCACCCGCCAAGGGCAGGTTGGTTGGCAGTACAAACAGTATATTTCTTTCATTTATTAAGGATTAATGTAAATCATCATAGCTAAGGGAGATGATTCAATAGAATTGTACGTTTTTCTTTTGATGCATTGCAAAATTTTCATTTAGGAAAAAACAAGCAATTAAGCCCCCTACCATGCTAATAGTTGTTTATCAAAACTAAAAATAATAAATGATAAATAAATAACAACAAACTAATTAAGATGTTGATTTATAATTCTCTAGGGATCGATGTTGACATTAGCACATGCAATTGATCATTATAGGGCCACCCTAGATAGGGACTATACCTGGAAGGAGCTAAAACCCAAAACTAATGGAATGATTTGAATGACTGGAGCCCAAGCGATGCATTTGATGAAATTAAGAAGAGAACATGCAATATATCCCAAAATAGTACTCTGTCTGTGAATGATTTGCTTCCTGACTCGTAATGTGTTTTTTGGCCGTTGGATTAACTAGATAGAAGCCAAGGAGTCTCCATTTGAATTTTTTTATTTTTCCTTTTTCTTTTTGGGTGAAATTCTGCATTATATTGAAACCACCACACCTTTACGGTAAGTACGGAAGTGAATTAAAATAAAGGTGATATACCCGTAAGTCCCTTACATTAGCTTTTTATACCACCAAATCCAAAATTCTTTTTAGCATAACAAGTTTGAAAATTATATTAGATTAGGTTTAGTTTCTTGTTACTATTTTATTTTATAAACAACTTAATTAATTCATAGCTGGTTCTAAAACGTGTATGTATGTAACTTAATTTCTATACAAATTTGAATAAATTTACCAAACAGTTGTGAAATAAAAATTAATTAGACTTATTTTTAACTTACAGAATTTCTTACTCAGGTATTTGCCTTGCATCAGATACCGGTATCTGTGATTCGTAAATTATTACGGTCAAACGATAGATTAGTCGAAGTGCAAGTAAGCTGATCTGGTCACTCTCGTCATCAAAAAAAAAAAAAAAAAAAGGAATTTCCATATTACCTTTGCTAAATGGACTACGATCTTTCCTCTAGTGAATTCCGACATCAAAACAAACGATGTCTTACTCGGTGTTTGTGGTTAGTAAGGTCTTACCCGGTGTCTGTAGTTAGTAGGATATTGCGGTCACCCGAGGAAATAGTCGAAGTGCGCGTAAGCTGATCCGGACATCCTCGTTTAAAAAATAATAATAAAAATAAAAATCCATATAACCTTTGCTAAATGGACCACGATTTCATTACTTCTTCTACATAGGATAAAGATGAGAGATACTATGATTTTGGACTGTCCAATTGAGAATCCGACTATCTTTTTTTAAAACAATCCCAATCCCAAATAAATCATCATTCATGTATAAGTAGTGTATTCAAACTATTTAAACACACAATCTTTAAATTCTCCTATCATTGTCTTCAAAGAGAGCCCCAATCTCTTCTAAGCTTTTTCCTTTCGTTTCTGGTAAAAAAATGTAAAAGAAAATTGTACCTATCGCCATTATTCCCGAAAACACAAAAAACATTCCCCCAAAAGATATCGCCTCGGAAATACTCAAAAACGACATCGCTACCACTCCACTCACCAATCGGTTGACCGATACAGCCAAACTTGAACCCTGGGCCCGTAGCCTCATCGGGAAAATTTCCGACGAGTAAACCCACGTAATGGGCCCAAGCCCAATTGAAAAGAAGGAAACATCAGCACAGAGAGCTATCACACACAATGCGATAGCCCATGCAGGCTTACTATCCGAATGCTCGAGAAACTTTGAGCCCAAGCCCAGCACAGCTAAAGAAACAACCATTCCGCTTGAGCCCAATAACAGTAAGGGCCTCCTCCCAAAACGATCCAAGAAAAGGGCCGATATCAAAACAAACGATGTCTTGGCAATTCCCATGATGACGGTAACTCCGACGAGATCTTTCCTCCGGTGAATTCCGGCTTCCTTGAACACTTCCGGGCAGTAATAAACTACGGCGTCATTGCCGGAAGCTTGCATGAAGAAGTTAATTCCAATGGCGGCAGTCAGAATCCGGCGAATCGGCCGTGACGGCCGTAATAGCAGTTCCTTCCAAACACCTTGTCCTCTCCAATTAGTTGAGGAAGAAGAAGATGCAGGGTCATCGGAACCGGATCCGGCGCCGGAGCTTATTCTCGCAGCTTTGGTTATTTCTGCCAGCCTTAATTCAGCTTCCTCCTCTGTTTCAGACGTTTTGATTAGAACCTGTTTTGCTTCATCTAGTCGGCCCTCCATGACCAGCCACCGCGGCGACTCTGGCATTGCAATTATAGCCAGAGCAATGGCGATCGCCGGCACAGCTGCAAGTCCGAGCATTAATCTCCAATTTATGTGTTGTGGAAGAGAAGACAATGCGAAGTTAACAACGTAGCCGAGGAGAATTCCAACATTGATGAAGACTTCAGGAAGAGAAGTGAGAAACCCCCGATTCATGGCCGGAGAAAGCTCGGCGACGTAGACGGGAGCGATCATCAGAGAGTAGCCGACGCCGATTCCGGCGACTACTCTGCCGGCCATGAGGAATGGGAATGAGGGTGCAAATCCCATTAGAAGTGCACCTATTAGAAATGTTGCTGCGGCTAGGATAATGGTGTAACGCCGGCCGATCCAATCGGAAGTCTTCCCAGCGGCCAATGATCCGATCAATGAACATACATTTAGTGAACCCACCAAGATCTCTACTTGGGTTGATGAGATCTTGAGATTGTCTTTTATGTAAAGCACCGCTCCACTCATCACCCCAATATCTGCACACACACATGTATATATATTTATATATAGAGAGAGATTCAGATTTGATCTTTGTGGGTTTGATGCTTTATATACGTGTGTGTGTGCGTGTATTGATTCTATGGATTGATGTGGAATTGGGGAAATTAAGATGAAGTGATTTAAGATGTGTGAACTCACCATAACCCAAAAGTATAGAGTTAGTGGAAGCCAAAATAGCACCTGCAAGTGCATATTTGTTCAAACGAGCCATTCTGTGAAGAGAAGCACTCAAGCACGGTTTGGTGGCTTGTGTTCTTGGGATTCAATTTCGGAGGCCGCCATGTGAGACCCCTAATGTTTCTGTGATCTTCTTCTCTCAAATTAAATTCAGATGAGTTTCTGTGGGCGAAGGTTAGAGAGAGTTAGGGGATTTGTTTGAAACGGAACAGGGTGCACTGATTGCATGAAAGATGGATGCGAAGTGTTGGCATAATGCTGCGATGGAAACACGTTCAAGGGAATATCAATGTCATATAAATGAGGTGGCACTTATCTTTACTTCAAAATTTGTCTTATCTAAACTAACTCTCTCCCAGGTAAATGCTTCCACCTGTCCATCACCATTTTCTTTTTTTCTTTTTTATGTTTTCTTTGAGTTCCCACATATGATATAAAAAATAATAAATAAAAGAAAAAAGAGTAAGGTAAGCAATTAACTTCACTCATTAAATAATGGAAAATTTCACTCGTCCTTTCTTTTTGTCCTCCCTAATGATCAGCTTGGAATAGTTATTTCGAGAAATCGATTGTTAGATTTGATATTCTACTAATACTTATCATGAATGCAAAAAATCATATTGATCTGATGGTCTGTTTTTACAATTTTTAAAAAAATTGTAAATAGTAATGAAAAAATTATGAAAAACAGTCAAAGTCTATTTTTTGAAAAATCGATCGCTGGATCAATGTGATTTTTTACATTCATGATATGTATAAATGGAGCATCAAATCCAATTGTCATTTTCTCGAAATAGTTGTTCCAAGTTGGTCGGATGCATTATGAAGGACAAGGAGAGAGGACAAAAAGGGAGGACAAATAGAATTATCCTTAAATGATACAACATCATGCAATATATATGCAAATTAATCAACTTGTGAACAATTTTCATAAAATAATTTTCTCTCTTTAATAAGATTAAATATTTTTATATATATTAGAAATGCAAATCATGTATGGTAAGTGTAAATTTTTGCACAAAAAGAATAATTATATCTCTTAAGAGCATATTCAATGGGCACCCGTTTAGGGTTGCTATTGCCAAATTGGTAAATAACTACATTAATGGTTTGTCATTTATTGCTTCCAAATTTGATAATGGCATTAATTTCTCCCATATTTAAGAAATTTTTTAACAATGTTTATCTCCTCCAAAATAATCAATATCAAATTTTCTTTCAATTTAAAGTCTATTGAAACACAGTGGTATCAAATATGGAAGAAACTCTCATTTTAGCATTGTTTAAAGCATCTCCAATGGACTTTCATTTGTCATTGTCATTGCTAAATTTGGGAATCTTGCCAGAAAAAAAAAAAAAAAAAAAAATTTGATGGGATGCTTTCCATGGCTCCTAAATTTGGCAATGGCATCAATACTTCTCATATTTGAAAAAAAAAATAAAATTGCAGTGGTCATATCCTCTCAACTAGTTTTCATCCTATAGTTCTTCAATTTAAAACCCCATGAGAATACAATAGTACTCCAAAATACAGAAGTTCTCTATTAGAACACAATATTACCAAATATGAAAGCTTGAAAGCTACCTACGAGAGATCGATACTATAAGATGAAACAATATGAATTATGAATTGCCTCCTATAAAGTAAATTCCTCACTTCATTCTAGCAAAGTATAGACAGTGTTTAAGAAAAGTGAGCTTAAAATTACTATTCAATCATATATTTTAAAAGGACTTTCAAGAAAACTCATTACTTTAGTACATTTCAAAAAGTAATTTAGATAGCTTTTGAAAATTACATTATTAGAAAATATGGTCCCACTAAATTTAAAAACTTTAAAATCCTATCTTATCCACGTAAAACAATATTTTATTCTACTAAAAATTAATTTTCTCAAAAATAGACTTCCACTGAAATCTATCCTTATCTTCATTTTAAAATTACACGTGTAATCTTAAAATGGACTTTTGGATTTTATTGCAAAAACGGTGCATTTTAAGATGCCAGTCAGAAAGGTGGTGAGAGGGAAGTGCGTTTTGAGCACTCCCTACAGAAGGTCAGAAGCGGTGCGATAAGTTTAGAGAGATCCAAACCCTAGGGAGATTCTGCAGCTGCAAAAAATGGTGACCTCTCTCTCTCTCTCTCTCTCTCTCTCTCTATATATATATATATATATATATTACTCCGTTTTCTTTGGTTCGGATAATTGTAGGGGAAAGGAACAGGAAGCTTTGGGAAGAGGAGGAACAAGACTCACACCCTCTGCGTACGATGCGGTCGTCGCAGCTTTCACCTCCAGAAGAGTAGATGCGGTTCTTGTGGTTACCCTTCCAGCCGTATCAGAAAATGTGAGCCGTCTGATCTTCTCTCTCATTTTCAATTGATCTTGTCTTCCTTCTTGATCACGTACTCTGTTAATTTTTTTGGGTGAAATTATAAGACAATTGGAGTGTCAAGGCGATGCGAAGAAAGACTACTGGAACTGGTAGAATGAGGTATCTTCGCTACGTGGCGGTCAGATTTAAGAGTAACTTCAGAGAAGGTATAAATGAAAACTTATGCTTCTGTTTGGTTGCTCAGAAAATTTAAAAGAAAAGAAAAGTATGTTAGGTTTTTTTCTTTACTTGCGAGCTAGGAAAAAAAATAAAAAACCTTGATTCTCATCTCAACTGATCCTAACAGAGTAACAGTAGTATTTGTTCTTGCTGGATTTGAAAATTTCATTCTTTGGAAACCAAAACTACACTAAACATAGATTCAATTGTCGTTTTCTTTTGTTTTCTTCTGTTTTCTTCCACTTTCTCAGCTGCCAAACTGATGGTTATTGTCTTTCGATTCTTCCACTGTTTTTGGATTCTTAATTTTATTTTTATTCAATCTTAATTTGTTGTTTAAATTGTCATGTCTCATTGGTTTATGAATTAAAATCCCCTGTTTTGTTCAGTTACCCAGGCAGCTCCAAGGAAGAAGGGAGCCTCGGCATTGTCTTAAGTTGTAGAAGGTTTGGTATTTCAGCACCTACTTTTGGTTGTTTTCTTTTAAGTTACAGTTCTGAATTCTCCATATAAATTTTTTAAAATCCCCTGTCTTGTCTTCCTTCTTGATCACCTTTTTTTTTTAAATTAAAAAAAAAAATAGAAATGATAAGCCTTTGTTTGAATCTCTGAAAGAGTTGGGGAAAGGAACTAAGGAAGGGAAAAGCTTAATAATACTTTGGAGAGGAATCCATTTCAATGCAATTTTTTGCATTCTTCTTTTCTCTCCGTAGGTCTTTCATGATCCAAACAGGACATAAGTATCAAAAGTTTACACTGTAAAATCCCACCAGCTGACATGGCCTAACTTTTGAAATTATAAAACTGCTCCTGAAATTGCTATAAATACTGTTCCATCCTGCTAGGTTGTATATTCTATTTTGATCCAGTTATCTTTGTAAAATGGTAATAAAGCCTACGCAAGTATTTTTATTTTGATAATTAGTTGAACATTTATAATTATACTTCTATAACTTCAAAAACATCTACAAACTCGAAAAGAAATCTTGAGTTGGGAGTAACATGGCATTGACTTTATAGAAAGGTAGTCATTTTCATAGCTGTCTAGGTGCGTTGAACAATCAAAATGGAGATTATAGACATTTATCTCATCAGGGCTTCTATTATAAGGTGCACCTTACGCAAACGCAACTTTGCGTAAGGTGATTTTCTATAGGGCTAAATACATATCATATTTTGAAAAAATTGACTGTTGGATTAGATGAACTGCTTATAAATTTCATGTTCGACAAAAATCACAGTAATCCAATGGTTAGCTTCTAGAAAAACTAAATGGGAAAAACTTGTAACATTTTAAAAAACAAAAAAGTCGCAATTTTTCATTATGACATTTTTCAGAAATTGACGATTGGATCAGTGTGATTTTTGGCGAAAATGAATTCATAAGTAGTTCATATAATCTAATGGTCAATTTTTCAAAATATAATATGCATTTAACCCTATAGAGGCCACCTTAGGCAGAGTTGCTGAAGGTGCAACTTATAATAGAAGCCTTGTTTATCCCATATTTATTCAAGATAAAGATACTATATAGATAATATCAGTAGAACTCTTTTGTTTTTCTTGCGGGGATGAACAATAGAACTCTCGCGTCCGGGATTTAAGCTTTGGATGGAATTACGAACAATAAAATAATAATAATAAATTCAAATTCTGACATTAAGTAGTATTAAAGACTCTGTTGTAGTTTAGGGCCGGAATGCTTCTCTGAGAGTTTTCCACCATAGCTGGGAAGAGAAAAAAAAAGTACCTCCAAGAAAAGACTTTGCTCAAGACCACAATTAAATTTGCAACAAAAAAAAAAGGAGGGAAAAAAAGGAGTTGCCAGTTATCAAAGAATTAGATTAATCAGTTGTTTGCTTGTTGACCTGACTTACAGCTAAATTGAATTCAGATGAAGGCTGATGCCCACTTATCTAGAGGTCTTCTATAATCATGGCAACGTTGGACTGGTTTGTCAATGATGGTATCCAACATCTCAGGAGAGGAATGCAGCCATTACCATCTTGTAATAGTTGTAAGTTGTAACTAAATAAATAAAGGTGCTGTGCTGTGCTGTTATCTGACATCATGCTAGGACTGGCAACAGTTTTTGTAACTGCAAAATTAAAATGAAAGGTTTTTGTAGGAGTGTTCCGCCGGTTTGGTCGGCTTATACGTCATTTTATGAACCAAACCAATGACATCGGTTTGAGGAAAATAAAAACCTTTAGGGACCGAGGCACTCATGAAAACCAACCAAAATAAGGTCGGTTTTTCGGCTTGGTTCGGTCGGTTTCATCGGTTTTAATAAAGAGACATTTAGCAAACATTTAGCAGACAATATTGGAAAAAAGAAAAATATGAAATAGTGTGGCAATCAGGCAAATAACAACAATGCAAATCACTAGAGGCATAATTAGTTTGTCTAGGTTCTTATCTTGAATTCTCACTTCATATTTTAGCCTTGGGATATTAAACTGAATAAACACAAATAGGAGAAAAAAATAAGTCAACACAACATATAAACTGTTATGTTGCTCAGAAAATATTGCCATGAAGTGAGCATTTTCTGGCACAAATATTCTACACGCACCCATGATAAACATTTTCATATATTCTGATGATCATGATCATGAACCCGAGAAATCAACTACACAGATACATAAATTTAAGAGATTCCCAGATAAATACACTAAATAAAAAAGAACAGAAAAACAAATAAACAAACAATAATCCAAATTTTCAGTAAAAATATGGAACGCGTAAACGCCCCTCTTATCTTAATCCATAATACTTATAGTCCTACGCAAAGACCAAGTTATTGAACAAAGTAAACAATCTAAAACCCACAAAAATTTGCCAAATAAATACCCGGTCGTTGAACACACAAACACATGAGCAGACTCCAGGATTATAGGTACACGTGCCTTGTTGAACAATCAAAAGCTACAGACGGCTTATCAGAAACATCAACCAAAAGATCAAAATATAAAAATAGCAATAATCGAACAACAGAAACAAGCAATTAGATGATAAAACCAGGAAATACTATTGACCCATGAGATTCTCAAACAATGATCGGTTAACGGTGAGAGTTTCGCCGGAAAGAGCATATCTGAAAAAGGGTTGGTGCCAGTAAAACGATCAATCGGACGGTGAGGCAGAGAGAAATTGGAGAAGATGATCGGTGAGGTTTTTTTTCTGAAGGAGACAATGATGCATAAGCGGTTGGGTGCGTTGTTTACAGAAATACATAGGGGAGAAATTAGCTGTACCGCCCACCATTACTGGCTACCTATACAGACAGTGAGGTGTCGTCGTGTCTCTCGAAGTCTCGAGGGCGTGAGGCGAGAGGCAGATGAGGGGTGAGGCGTGAGGGCGTGAGGGCCGACTGTCGAGTGGTAGACTGGTAGGGGTGAAATGAAAATTAGGGATTTAGATTTTAGAAGCTGGGGCTTGTATGTTTAGGTGAGGGTTTCGGCCGGTTCGGTGCACCGGTCGGTCCTGAATGGGTGTACCGAGAACCAAACCAAATCTTACGGTTTTTTCATTTTCTAAACCATTGCAAATTATAAAAATAAAAAAACCAATCAAGTAAGCCGGTTTGGTTCCGGTTTGGTCGGTTCAATCGGTCCCGGTCGGTTCATGAACACCCCTAGGTTTTTGTATAATGGTTTGACTTGCTACTAGTTGCAACTTGTAATTTCAAGCATTTTACACAAATATTTTCCATTCCTGAACCTGTGATGCATGCAACAGTTTACAAAACTTCCTAAAGATAAAAGAGAGGCTGAGCGTCCCGTGTGGAAGCTGCCTGCCTTCTCTCTTTGCTCTGGAAATCAATGCTTGAATGATCATTTGTTGCTCGTAAAAAATCGCATAAATTGAACATTACCACACTGTTATCCATTGAATGATCAGGAAATTTATGCATAAATTGAATGATCAGTTTGGTTGATCTTATCGGGAAATTTTGAAAATTGAATCAGATTAGGTTGATTCTATTACTTTCTTTTTTTTTTTTTTTAAACTGTTATCTGATTTATATAAATAAACCAACTCATAATTTGTTTGGAAAAAAAAAAATTGTGTTACTTGGAATTAAGAATAAAATTCATCTTTTGCAAACAAAGTTTTCATTGTTTCTCAAACAAACACGGTAATTTTGAGGACGGAGCTTCTGCACTCAAAAGGGTAACATTTTGGTCACCGCACATTAATCAAATGGCTTGAACAAATTACTATTTCTTTTAATCAGAGAAGTTTAAATTATGTACAGGGGCATATAAAGATTGCCTCTACCTTAGTAAAAGTAAATAAATTTATACCCATTTAACATTACCACATCATCACCTGTGCATTATCAAAGATATTGAAGAACTTCTGAAGCAACGTAGGAGATCCAGTTGACAGTGGTGCCAAAAAAGAGCTCCCAAAACCAGAGATCCAATGCAAGGATTGATGAAAAGATGAGCAGAGCAAGAGTTTGGTAACGGTTCAATGGCCAACCCGAAACTTCAGCCATTGTCTTCAGAAATGGAATGGGACTGGTCTTTAGATCCCGCTTCCTTATGGACCACGCTGTTATCCATTGCACCTGGGAAGGAATCAAGTCGAACTCCTCTCGTAATCGTCTCCCCAAGTCTGGCATATGCCCACCCCCATACAGTATTGCAATCCTATTGTGGCCCTCCTCAATTGCTTTGCGAAGTCCCTCCATCGCAGCTCTGTTCCTCTCGCCAATAATAACAGAACTCTCCTCTACTTCTGCTGTCACCTGCGTGAACCTTCACAAGTAATGTCTCTACATCAACTTCCTCATATTAACTGAAATGTTACTGAGATATCACATCATTTATTGATGTGATGCTTATAATTCATTGATGCAGAATGAATTCACATCCACAACCACCCCCCGCCCCAAAACTGAAGATAAAAATTGATAAAGGTATGAACCAGACACTGTAATCTCAAATCAAGGATCTTAAAAACAACGGAATTAAAAATTAATTTAGTAACATATGCTGGTCCAAGATCATCTTAATATTTTAATTTTCATCCATGTATACCTCTTAAGTGCAACCATTAATTGTAAGCTAAGAAACATGGACAGGACACGAACAAGAGACACAATTATGACACTACATGACATATGTATCATAAATCTTCAAATATCTAGGACACGACATAGCATATGTATCATACCAAAATATATATATTTTAATGCATAAATTATACTCTGTACCATATCATGTAGCTTCGCATACATTATTCAAAACACATCTCTTTGTATCATTTTTTAAAATCCTAATTGAATCATTCATAGAAAAAATAGGACAAAAGGGGGGGAAAGAAAAAGAAAAATGAGGCAAAGGGAGAAGTGTCATGCCGGAAGAGTGTCTTGTCTAATATGTGTTCCACACTGGCACCTCCCGGGAAGTCTGTTTTTCTTTAAAAGTAATTAATTACAAGATTTAAGATGCCTAACTCTTAATTTAGCTGTAACAAGACTGCGTTCCATGTTACACTATCTTTTATCTAACCAAAAATTCTATCGGACTATCAAGCATGTTAACAAATTAATTTATGTGTAATTCATAGCAATCACAACAACTATGCTCAGTACTTATGTGATATTCCACTCCAAAATCCAAATATTGTAGAGCAAAACATCAAAATTATCCATCAATGCATGATGCAAGTAAAACTACCAATATAGAAAAACCTGGCATATACTTACTCTGATGTTAATCGCTTTGCCAGGAAGACCTTCATTGCGGCACCAAACTCAAGTCTGGACAAGGCTTCTAGTTCTGGATATTCTGATGCCTGACTTCCCGCATCAGCACAAACACTTCCAATAATGAGAAGGCCAACAAGTGGCATAGGTAGTACACGAGAAGCCCATAAAAGCTTGGATCTCCAAAAACCTATGTCTTCTGAAATTGAAGTAGGTTGCACTATGGCTTTGGTTGATCTAATAGTCATATCTCTCGCAAAGGTGAAGAAGTTCTCACCTTTTTCAAGCTGAAATAAATTATAGAAAGCATCAAATTTCCAAGTCAGATGTTATTGACAAGCATCAAATTTACAAGTCAGATGTTATTTGACAATTTCAGCACTTCTGACAATTTCAGAACTATCATTGACAATTTCAGCACTATCTTTGAAAGGAAACAGCGGAGAACTGTTAATTAATGCAAATGGCAGCACTCAAACAAATTATTACCAGGTAAAAATGGAAGACAAAGATAAAAACAAGCCAATCAGATTATTCATAAACAGAACAACTCCTCATTCATTCATTCAGAAGAAGAATAACTTCCCTCCATAGCTTTTATTGGAAGAGCACAACAAAGTGTGAGTATTTAAATAAACCTTTGTTCATACTTAGGAAAAAGTATTGTAAGAACTAAAAGCTCACTAATAGTTTACACATGATATAAAGTAACCTCAGAAATAGTCAAGCATTTTGACAGCCAGTATAATCAAAGTACTAGTGCATTACATCAATTTCATTGAGAGAGGCCAATAAAACAGAACCTGAAGGAGCTTGAACGTCTCATAGTCAAGATCTGCATGGTACCAATTCTCAGTCCGGTAATCAAGACAGTCTAGTTGGAAATCGAGCATAAGAACTTGAGCCATTTGGCGCTGAATGCATCCAAGAATGCTGAAACCTCGTGAGCGAGAGCCTTTAAGTCTTTTTGTAGCAGCAGAGTTTATTCTATTCTCTAGACTTTCCCTGCTAGCCACCATCTCAAAAAGGACACAATCATAGGATTCAAGTTCCTTCTGAAGGGTAGCAAAGTACCTGCAAATAGGATTAAAAATATTTTAAACTGATATCATCCAAATTTAGAATACATATCTCAACAAGCAAAGAGCACAGACAAACTAAAAAAAAAAAACTTGATAGCATAAAAACTTGACGATCATATTTTTTCATGATGATTAAAAGTTCATTTAAAGGTGGAACCCAGTAATATATGTACACACACACACACACTTAGTTAGATGTGAGCCATGCATGATGCAACTTGGCCCCCCATGTAAAATGAAAATTAAGAAGTGATAGATCTCAGTAGCTAACTATGAGCCCTACCAAAACCAATCTCGTAAGGAAGTCAGCAAAAGAAGGATATGACACTGAATGCTACCGCTGTTGTCAACAGGAATTACTGCCTCCTTCTAAAAATAGTTGAAAAAACAAGAGGGGGATAAAGAGTTGAAAAAAACAAAAATTAAAAATTAAAAATTAAAAAAAAAAAAAAAAAAAATTAAAAAAAAAAGAGGGAAGAAATGGTTTAGTAGTTTTAGCTAGTATGGATACACTTGAAAACAATTTTAATTCTGTCTAGCTACAAAATTATTTTATCTTTCTGTCTTAGCAGTGATCCATATGAACAGCCCCATCTCAGATATGCTAAACTTATG
>JAESVK010000801.1:762792-820388 GCA_017140935.1 Hamamelis virginiana | reverse complement strand
TTTTCATAGTTAGCAAATATCTTCATCTACAAAGTGTATTGTATCTTATTCTAACAGCATTCTCCAATCATGTTCGTGTAATATGATTGGCATGCAGATATCCAGGACACTTCTCCAATTCAGACCCTAGCTTTAGGTTTCAAGGCACCACTGTCCATATTCTCTGCCCCTTGGTACACAAAAATGGTCACTCTTAAGGTATACTCTGGTCATCAGTCACTCCTATCACCTTTTTTGGCAAAATAATCATCATTCCACCCTAATTCATGGCCACAATAGATTTGCATCCCCTCTACTTTGTCTTGCTTTGACTCATTTTAAAACCTTTAGATTCCAAGTCATCTCATGAAAGACCTAGTTTTGCATCTTAAACCTCTTCAACTTAGTCAACTAACGCAATGTTGTTTCAGACTAATAGAGACTAAGGAACTAATCCTGGATACACTAAGTCAAGCTATCTCTTCCCAAACTACTAAAATAATTATCTGAAAATTTCACTTCTGCTTAGTTTATTTTTTAAAAAAAATATGATATACATCACCAAACATATAGAATATAAAAAATAGAATAGTTGAAGAATATGTAAAACATGAACTGAATGGAGTTGGTCCTTTCAGCCAATTTCCAGGAAAATGGCAACCTAAAATCATAATTTTGAAAAGTGAAGAATTGATATAAACCAAGCACACCTATACTGTTTTATTAAAAGAACAACTGTAATTGTGAAGTTTTCAACGAGACATTTTTAAATGTACTCTTCCCATACACCCAAACAGAACCCAAAAGATATCGCCATATTCCCTTCCAAATCATACCCCACCAGAAAATCCAGGTCTTTTTATTTCAAATTACTCAACCCCTACATTTCTTGACGCAAGTACCTTATCTTGAATGGCCACACATATTTAGAACTCATATCAATGAGAAAAGAAACTAAAACTAACAAAATTATGAACGCTACAATGCTTAATCACGTCATTTACAATTCCAATTCCAAGAAAAAAATAACAACAAACAATTCGAACAAGCTCATGAAATTTCAAATATACAACAGTTTCCAATCATAAATAGAAAACTCCCAAACCACAATAGCAAATTAGCTAAAATTATGATGAGTAGACATACTCTTTATCCGCGATGTGTATCGTCGAAACCAAATCAACCTACAAAAATTAAACGAGAAATCTTTAATCCAATATTAACACACAAACAACAAAAAACATACACTTCTAAAGCAACAAAATTAGGAGCTGTACCTGAAGAAATGGTCGAAGAAGAGACCAAGGGAACTTCTTTCTGTAACTGACAACAGCAGTCTGTAACTCACCATTTCCTTCATCATTTCCTCGTTTGAATCTCATGAAATCCGCAATCGAATTATTCTGAAGAAACTGGTCTGCAGAGCCATATTCCTCGATCGATTGCTTCGAGAATGTTCCGAAAATCTTAGGAGCTTGAGAAGAGCGATAGAGAGAAGAAGGTAGCTTCGAAAATCTAGGGTACTGTTTTGAGAGCTTGATGGATCTGATACGAGCGGGAGTATGCGTGCAAGATGAATCGGTGACGGAATTGGACGGAAATGAAGATGTGGGAGATAGTATAGACAGAGAACTAGACACCATTCTTCTTTTATATCTCTCTGGAGCTCTCTGTGTGTGTGTGTGTGTGTGTAGAGAGAGAGAGGGGGTTATTTCGTTAAGAGAGTGTCGGAATTTGCGTTACATGGACGGAGTTGGAGACCATCACCTCTCGGAACCTCAGAGAGACAGAGAGAGAGAACGAGGGACGAGAGGATGAGATATTCCTTAACGAGAATGTGGGGTAATTTTTGTTGCGGGTATTTTCGTTGAGATTTTTTATATAAATTTTTATGAAAATTATAAATTTCTCTTTTATATATATATATATATATATTTTTATACAGATATCCTGGACCAGTTTGCACGTACCAGACTAAATTCTGCATCCCGAACACGGCTTCCGAAATAAAGTTTGCATCTTACGGTCCATGGCCCCGGATATTAGTAGCTAGTGAGAGTCTAACGCGGGACCAAGGAACTTGGTAAGCCCTTAGCCCTGCTTGCTCCACCACTAAGCTACCCACTCTGGTCTCTCTCTTATATGTCATACAAGCACAAACATGAACTATTCACAGTGAAGCAACTCAATTTTAATGAATTTTTTGAGAATAAATATAGAAATGAGACTAATAATTCAAAATTTGAAATGAATGCAATTTAAAAAAATTTCATAAAGAGTTCAATAATCTAAAAATTGTCCATAAATTACAAACACTAAAAGGAAATCACAATAAATGTAATCTTATCAAATAAGGACAAATTTGTCAATATAAAAAAATAATTGATTTTGAAATATTCTGAAATGATCTTACAGTAAATCTAAGATGGTGTTGGATCTCATGCTACGAAATCTAAATTATAGGGGATTTAGATAATTTTCTCAAATTTATATGAAAACTAGAATAATTGAGGTGGGTGCCGAGGGGTGTGCACTCAACAGAATGATATAAATATTGTGAACTGTTAATTTTTGCTTGCACGCAAAATGAAAAGGCTTGGAAAGCAACTGAGCATGACTTTGCCATTTTTGCGATTAGGACTCAACAGGCTTTGGATTTTCCATTGATGGGTATGAATAAGCCAAGGGAAACCAACCCCCCGGAACCACTCAACATCTTCTTCTTTCTCTTTTTTTTCTTCACAAATTAACACAATTTTATTTTTATGACTGACTATAAATTGCACGTCTTTTTTTTTTTGTTTTTTGCCTTTTTTTCTTTTTTTAAATTCAGAATGGTTGGTCGAGTTTTCAATGAATTGCCAAAACAGCCGTCAAAATATTACAGTAACTTCCAAAATTTTGAACAAAATTTTCAAAAGTTCGATAAAATTTTTGAACCAATCTCAAAATTTGAACATTGCAACTACTCACCGCATTTTTGGACCATGCCACTTAAAAACAAACTCATAATAATAATAATTTAAATCGAATTAAATTAAAATTAAAATTTAAAAAAAAAAATTTATTGGTGAACATTCAACAACCACTCCATGGCACCTTGTTCATATTCTTTGCAATTTTCCTTCCTTTGCTTTCCCTCTTGCATTCTAGGACCCAAATAGAGTGTAAAATTATTGCGATTCTATGGTATAAAATTTTCATTCTGGATTAAAATGATGGTAGTGTTGTGAGCTTAGTTCTGAAAATTTCATTTGATACATTATCCAATAGGGTAGTTGGCAGCCAGCAAACAGACCCACAACTGTACCCAGAGTTTAACCAATAAACCAACAACCAAGCTAAGATTTGGACAATGAAGCACTCTGTAATCTTGGATAATCAAACTGAATTTGAGATCATGAAGTTGCCTCATCAATCCTGCTGAAGTCGGTCATTTGAAGAGCATCACAGTTGAAAATACAAGAGGAAGCTAAAGAGTACAATATGTACAATTTAAACAGAAATCTCTTACTGGAAGAGAGATTTATTGCAGGCTGAAATAATCAAGTTGAAACAATAAAATTCAATACAGAAGAATCATCCTCTGCAACCAGGAACAATAAATTTCAATACCCGGGGAAAAGAACACTAATTAAAGGGCATCAACACATATCATGAATTTATCGATTACAAAAAGAAAGAAAAAAATATAGGGAAGAATGTAAAAAAAAAACATATTCTTCAAAAATAAGCCCTCCAATTGTCAAACCTACTTTAATAGAAATTGCGACCCACCCTCATGGAAAAATAACATAAAGCCATATACCAAGACAACCCTTCTGATTCAATTCACTGAAATCCCACCAGGCTGCCAATAAATCACAAGTTGTTGCCAGAGATTCTAACCCAATCCGGCTTCATTGCGATAACGATTGAAGACCCGCCTCTAAATCCTCTAAGGTGATAGTAAGTAGTTCATCTGTGTCTATACAGTCAAAATTGAGCCTAAGATCTAAATGTTCTCTAGCATTAACTAGCATTGGATCCACTAAACCTCCATTCATCTCCGTTCGCTGCTTTTCTGTTGTTTCTCTCTGTATTAGTGTTGCAATGGCATCCACACTGCAGGAAGAATGTAACTTAAATCCATACAACAAGCTATCCTCCGCTTGACTATTCATTTTGAGATGGAGTATCTTGGCTAGTTCTTCAGAAGTGAAGTTATCAAAATAGAAAAACTTCGTCACCCTTCTGCAGAAGCCTTCATTGGAAGCAATTACACGCTTCATTGGTTCACTGTAGCCAGCAAATATGACTACAATTTTTCCACTGTCCATGACAGACATGATCTCCTCTAATGCTTCTAACCCATAGTCCTTATCATCTGCCTTCTGCATAGGAATCAATCGATATGCTTCATCCACAAAAAGAATCCCTCCCTCTGCTTCTTTGATCTGTGCCAAAGTGTTACAATTAGTTTGTGATAATTAGATACTTTAATTTTTCTTTACCAACAAATAATAACATATGAATTCAAAAAGCACAATAGCGCACCTTTCTCCTAGTCTTTGGTCCTGTATGACCAACAAATTCTCCAACCAAATCGGTCCGCTGTACTTCCGTTACCTTGTCTGTAGGAAGAATTCCTACCATATGGAGTAATCTTCCAAGGATTCGAGCTACCATAGTTTTACCTGTTAAATAACTATTATAATCATCTCATTTTGCTAGTTAACCAACAAGATACCATGCAAATGAAGACTCTCTCTCTACATATATTTATATCAAAAAATTTAACAAGATAATCAATCAATGAACGTGCATCCATACTTCACTTTAAGTCTACAATGCAAGAATAAAATATAAATTAAAGACCTTCAAATGGTCATTATTGGCCAAGAGAAAGCATGTGGTAAGATCCCAAAGGAGACAATACGGTGGGTTTTAGGCTTTTAGCAAAGAGAAGAGTATTAACTACATCTATTACAACAAGGACATGCATGATGGAGCTGGGAGCACCATAAGAACATCATGAAACAACATCAAACCCATCTTTTTGCCTTAAATATGGATTACCTAACTAGACACAAACAAGAAGTGAAAAAACCAGAGTGTATCTAATTCGCTGAAAATGTAGTTTTAATACATAAAGAGAACACCATCAATGTGACACCAAAGCAATTCAATTTCATGACCCCTTCATTGATAAAATAAAACAAAATGGTCAATACTTAACCAAGAAAATTAGGAAAAGAGAGTAGTACTACACATTTTACAGGCATTTCTCAGTATTGAGGCATATGAAGATATATCATTATGATCAAAACCAATAATTACCTGTTCCGGGACTGCC
The DNA here is from genome assembly GCA_017140935.1 of Hamamelis virginiana. Taxonomy (NCBI): domain Eukaryota; kingdom Viridiplantae; phylum Streptophyta; class Magnoliopsida; order Saxifragales; family Hamamelidaceae; genus Hamamelis; species Hamamelis virginiana. The sequence continues at coordinate 815,074 of JAESVK010000801.1, read as the reverse complement.
AAGGAAGGCCATATGAGGTGGTCTTCGGGTACCAACTTTTAGCCCAAGGGCCCTACGCCTCTCATCTAAAAGCATCCCCCTTGCCCATTTCCGTAGCTGTACCTTGAGTTCATGCAGACCCACAATATTAGATAGTGCATCTTCAAGTTTATCCATCTGTGCTTGCGTTTCACTGCATGCTTCAATGGCTCTACGTTTTCTCTGCTCTTCAAGATGCCAATGAAGCAGTTCTCGCAGCTTCTCATTTCCAGGGAATTGTGAAAGATGATTTATAGGAGTCATGCCCTCCTGCAGTTCAAAAATTATATCAATTATTACCCCTGACTACGACAGTATGTATAAGTACAACTGGAATATGCCAAGCAACAGAAATTAATAATACGTTGTCCTTAGCACTGCAGTCAGCACTAAGCTCAAGCAATGTCTTGACAGTAGAGCAGTCATCATTTCGAAGTGAGTACCAAACAGCTAGGTGCAACGGCGTCATTCCATTCTGCATGAATAGGATGCAAACAGAAGAGAATTAAAATTAGCACTTTCATGATTTTAAACCTAAAAGATTAAAAAATATTACGTGTGCGTGTGTGTGTGTGTGTGTGTGTGTGAGAGAGAGAGAGAGAGAGATGGAGAGGGGAGATAGTACGAAAACAAACATTTGCTTTGGCTTCGACAAAAGCACCATGAGCAAGAAGCAACTTTGCTGCTTCATTGCATCCATTCTTTGCTGCCATGTGCAATGGAGTTTCTCCATACTGCAAAAAGCTCAACAAATTAAAACCCCAGAATAGGATAAAATTAAAAACAATCCATTGGACATTCAGCTGATTTATAAAGGCAGTTAAATAACAGTTAAGATAACAAATAACTTTTACATACCATGTTCTTGGCTTCCAATTCAACCTTTTCTGCTCCTCGCCAATCAAGAAGAAACTTAACTATCTCAACACTGTTGTAAGCAGCAGAAACATGAAGAGGTGTCTGTGCCATCTGCATTCAAAGCAAACAGAATGAACAAACAATGTGGAAAAGGAATTACTAATTAGGTACACACATTCAGAGGCATATAATAATAAACTCAAAATTGGTTTTGCATTGAAGCCTCATCAAGTCATCTATTCTACTCTTGGAGAATTGCAGCAAGCAAAAATAAAATCAGATGATGTGTAGAGCCATTCATCAGAACAGGACTTTAAAACAAAGGGAAGATGGTTAGCACTTAGCAAAATGAAAAAGGTCTAGAGGAAATGTTGTCCTAAATCTACCTTCTCTTTATGATGATCAAACTAAGCCAACGAAAAAGGTATCTCTCAACCATCAATCTTCTATATCCCTCAATCTACTCACAGTTTTGCTAAACTTGCCATTCATATGTTTTATTTTCATATTGCTTGTTCTAAGACTTTCTGATTCTGGAGCATCTCTCCATAGTTCTAATTAGTTTTCTCACCTTCTCGAGTCTCATCGATTAAGGGCATCTTTGGTCATCCCAATAAAATTGACAGGCTCCATTATTTTTCAAATAGCATTTCAAGCTAAAAATTAATCATTGAGAATTAGAAAATTGAAAAAAATTTGGAGTTATCAACATAATTGATTATGCGGGATCATGTTTTAAGATTCTTAAGATGATACAATATCATTTTCATCATCATTTGTGAGGATCGCCGCCATTTTCTGTAATGGCCCATTAATGATGATTGATTTGTACATAAAGTTGTACATAAAACAAGAGCAGCAATTTAAGTTCCATGGGACATTCATACGCGTCCAGAGTTTACACAGCCAACAAATAATATACTGCATAGCAACTCTCTCTTAATACACCAGCCAAATCCTCCATAACTAATAATAATAATAATAATTAATAAAAAAATATAAAGGTGCAATGCTGGCCAAATGTGATTGGGAAATAGCTTATCTCTCTCTTACCCAATTGTCTCCGCATTAGATCCAGCTCCATCTTTCCTTAACCACATCAAGATATCTATTTGATACTCTTTCTTCTCTAAATAATACTGCAATTTAGTAATTTACCTCCACATACCCTAAAACTTACGTTTTCTATTTTATTTTATTTAAAAAAAAATTAATCGATGCTTTCCAGATCTTAGGCCATCACAATCTCGCAAACGAGTTCATTAAACATTAGGCAAACCATCAAAATTCCACATAGAAATGCATTACAAAACCACGATTAAAACGGATCCAAAATCACACATACAGTACAACCCAATTCACACACAAAAGTAACAATGAATATGAACAGAGCATAAAACCCATAAATCTTGAAAGATCTTGCCACACAAATTGCTTACAAACACACCATTAAAGATCATACATATATATAAGAACGGGGTTTCTTCGTATATTATTATATTAACATTTCATGATACAGAGAGAGACAGAGACAGAATGAAATCTTACAACAGGGTTTCGCTCGTTGAGAAGAGAAGGGTTGTCTCGAAGCAACTTCTGAAGGCCGATGAAATTAGCCGACTGAGCGCAGCCATGTATGGTGATTGGTTTCGAAGAAGATCTCGACCGTTGATCTTGCGTCCTCTGCATCTCTGTCCTATGACTTCGGTGTCTTCTCTCCGACACAAGAAAATATAGCGAACGATAAAGAAAGAGAGGAGAGAGAGAAAGAGAGGAGAGGAGAGAGGGAGAGACAGACTTCTGAGAATTTTCGTGTTCGAGTCTTTCGCGGTCAGTATGGAAATGAAACCCCCGAGTCCGACTATTACGTCCGAATTCTTACACAGTAACGAGGGATTGGATGTCCGTTACGGAGTATTTACCTTCTTTAAATTGGGGACAGCCCTTAAGGCATGTTTGGTTTGTAAAAATGTTTTTTGTTTTGTGAAATTATTTTTAAAATAACAATAAATGCACCCTAAATTTTTGCAGAAAAAAAATATTTTTAAAAATTAAAATATAATTTGAGCAACTTGATTAAGACGAAATATTTAAGCTTATTAACAATTTATGATTAAAAAAGTTTGAAAATTCTAAACTATATAAAAATTATATTAAATTATTACATTCAAACTTAATAAATTATTAAATTTTCGTATTATAATTTTTTTTTTTTTTAAAAAAGAGTACTAAAAATATTAGTAAAACTATATTTATTTTTTGTATTGGAAACAAGAAATATAAATCAATTTATTTGGTAATTTATAGTAATTAAGGCTTTGTCTCAGTTGTTTGGCATTGAACTCTCATATCAGTTTCTGTCTTCTATTTTTCAAGAATAAGAACAGAAAACTGTTTTTGGTTTTCTAAGTATGAAAACTCGTTTAGCACATATAAGATTGAAAATAGTTTTCAAAAATACAAAATAATGAAAACTTGTTTGGTGCAAAATTATTTTTCATTTTCAAATTAAGTTATAACATTCACACGATTTGCATCTCCATGTCTTTAAAAAAAATAAAAATAAAAATCATGTATTATCTAAAAATGAATTAGAATTTGAAAGAAATTTAATTTAATTAAAAATATTTTACTCTATTTAGTATAATTTCATATTAACAAAATTTTACTAATGAAATTTAGTGATATTATATTTGAAAAGTTGAGTTAGACTAAAAATAAATTAATATTCTTAATTTTTTATTTTTTATTTTTGTGATTGATGGAATTTTAAGAGACAATATTAATTTATTTATGTACTTTTACAATTATATAGGGATATTTTGGTTAATCAAAAGATTATTCCACATTCACACTTTTATATAAGTATAGATTTATGTACTTTTACAATTATATAGGGATATTTTGGTCAATCAAAATATTTTCCCACATTCACATTTTTATATATAGTATAGATATAGATATAGATTTTTATTTTTAATTTTTAAAAATGAAAATGAAGGACTACTTTTGCTTTACCTGTCCATATTTTATGTTTCCCAAACAACTATTTTATTCTTATTTCTTAAAGGAAAAAAAAAAGTGTTTTTCATTTTCACTTGCAAATATATTTTTAACACATTTCTCTGTTTTTGTGTTAAAAACAAAATTTTAAAAATTAAAAATTTTCATAAAACAAATATAAACTTAAAGAATTGTTTGGCGAGTACAATTTTAATTCGATCAATTTTATACAAAGATTAAAACATTAACAACTTTTTTTAATTAAGTTAATTTATTTATTCAAAAATTAAAAAGTAATAAAATAATAAGCATAAATTGATCAATTTTTAGATTATTTTAGACAGGCCTTAGTGTCAACAAACAGTTTATGATGAATCAACTCATTCTCCACCATAGATTTGATAAAAGGTTATGTTCTGTTTGATTGAATGGAAGAATGGAAGGATGAAAGGGGGATAAGGGAAAAGTGGAAGAAATAGGAGTTGTATGTGTGTTTGATATGGAGAGGAGGAAAGAATGGAGGGAAAAAAGAGCAGATTAGTCCCTAAAATCCATCCCCAAAAAGTGGGCGAAGAGCGGAGGATAGGGGTATTTTGAAGTGAAATGATCATTTTACCCTTAAGCATTAATGATTTCATGTTATGAGTATGGGGTAAAATAGTAAATAATTATCACATCCTTTATTTTCTCATGCCATACCAAACAAAAAAATAAATGAAGTGCTGTGTCCTTGAACACTGACAATCTCGCTGTTGCTCGAATATTAATGATAGAGGCAAGAACACTTATTTGATCCGATACACCCAGTTTCTTCTAGGGAAAGAGAAGCACTAGGATGAGAAGATATAACTCGATTCCCCTTACAGAATCCTCCTGTTGGAACTCATAGAAGATTAGAATTGCCTAGAAGCTGGTAGGGTAGCCCTCGCTGGGAGCTAGATTGCTCAGTAGTGATAAAAACCTTGCTTATCTATCTTGAGCTACAAGACAATCTTACTAGAGCAGACAATTATATGATAAAGACAATCTTTAGAATAGTCTGTTCCAATATGAGCTGCTAGTATCCCGATGGGAATGTAGCCTATTAGCTAGCTTGCCTGTAGGTTTAGATCAAGATAGGACAGAACGGAATGTATTAGATGGTAGCTCTCTCTTGGATGCTAGTAGCTAGCTTCTTAGATATAGATATAGCAATGGCCCCTTGACTTGAGTTTGATTTCCGCAGTGCTCTATGAGCCGACTGCAAGCACATACCTATGGATCTATGTCACCCGAAAGCAACCACCCCAGCCAGTCTACCAACCAGCACAGACCCTCCCAAGCAACTTCCAACTGCGCCAACTAGATAAAGGGCAAGAAAGCTCTATGGAAAAACGGTGGTTCAATTCGATGTTGTCTAACGAGGAGTTAGAATACAGGTGTGGGCTAAGTAAATCAACGGACAGTCTTGGTCCTATTGAAAATACCAGTGGAAGTGAAGACCCGGTTATAACTGATACGGATAAAAAAATTCCTCGTTGGAGTAATAGTGACAGTTACAGTAATGTTGATCATTTATTTGGTGTCAGGGACATTCAGAATTTCATTCCTTTGGATGTTCGGATCAATGCGTACTCGCGTGATCGATCGATGGACGGTGGAATTGCGTGAATGACGAGACCGGCCTAACCTAAAGTAAAGGCTCTTCCCTCTCTTGATGGCGAATCTTGATTGACTGACACTAGGAACCGATTCTAAAAAACAAGAAGCATGAGATACGCGGCGGAAAAATTTCCGATAGCGAATTACTTGACTCGATGGATGGAATAAAAACCAACTCAAGCACGAAATCAATGTTGAGTCAACAATCATCGAGAGGGCCACCACCAAGCGAGATCGAGACCAGCACCTTGTATAGGCGCTGTTAAGCCCTGCGCTTCTTCAAATATCCCATAAGGAGGCCTTCTGGATATTCACTTGAATATTCGGGATATTTCTCATAGACCAACCAAAGAAATATCAAGACACATTGCCAACAAGAAGGCGGTCATCAACTTCACTCAAAGACGGTGGCATGACACTGGGGTGGGCTCCTTACTTTACTAGTCCCCCAAGCTTAAAACAATACGGCCGGGGATGATCAAGGGTGCCATGCTATACTTCGACGTCATACCCATACCTAAAAGATCGATAAGCACATACTGTTCCAATTCCTGGGATAAAAACAAACATCATTAGTGGGTGGAGTACTTAGCCCTAAATTCCCGCGTTAGGATCTCACTGTTGAGTAGCTTAGCACAGCATGGGCCAAAGGCGCAACAAGCAAGCGAAGCGATCCTTGGATTGAGGTTTCTCGAGTGCCGCTAAGCAGGAGAGAAGACACTCTTCCATCCATCCTACCAAACACACATGAAAGAAAGAGGGTCTCCCTTCCCTGAAGATGAAAAGTTCATCCTTCCTACTTTCCTTCATTCATTCCACTTTTCCATCTTCCCTACCAAACCGAGCATTAGTGTCACGTGTGGATCCTACTCATTAGTCTTTTTCAATCTTACGCGTGTCTAGAACAAATACATATGTAATGGTAGGAAGTTTATAATAATGAAACTCATTTCCGACCTAGATTTGATGACAGGTTAAGGTCCTCCTTGTTAGTCTTTTTAAATTTGACAACTGTGACAAAGACACATTTTGTGGCAAGATGACAAATATGAAGAGACTAGAATGCCAACTAGCATACCAAGGACCTATACTCCACGCCAACTGAAGGAAAAAAAAAAGAAAAGAAAGAGAGAAACAAACAATAATTTATCTAAAAAAGAGTTAAAAATAATTTATCTAAACAAACAATTATTGCTTTTAAGAGTCAAAGAAACAAACAATTTATCTAAAATTTCGAAATTGTTGAATCTACTGTAAAGATAAATTTAAAACTCTCTCTCTCTCTCTCTCTCTCTCTCTCTCTCTCTCTCTGCAAAACCACACACATTTATATAATTCTCAAAATTGAACTCATGAATAAAGTATTCAAAATAGAAGATCGAGCTACATCAATAAACAAACTTAACTTATAAAAGAGCATAAAATTTTAAAAATCAAACTTCTCATGTTAGACAAATTGGAGCTAAGAGTCTGTTCGAGAATTTTGAAAATTAGATATGATCAGTTCTAATTTCTTTTTGTTATATGGTTTTTATGTAAACAAGTTTACCATTGGTTTGAAAAAAAATTGTACTTATGCCTTATTTTCTTAACATGATTGAACTGATTTACAGAAAAAAGATATTTACCAAACAGTACTGAATAAAAAACGGACAGAATTATCTTCAACTGGTCGGATTTTTAAATTTGTCAAACAGCCCCTAAAACTTGCACAAGGAAAAGACCATTCAAATATATATGGTGCAGCATAAAGCATGAGTAACTTATAATTTTCAAAAATCATGGAGACCTTGCAAAAGGAGGACAAATAAAAATGGGGGGTAAAAAAAAAAAAACAAAGCCCTAAAGAACAAGAAAAATGTTGGTTGTTTAAAAAATGATTTAAATGATATTGCCAAAAGTGAAAGGCTTCGATTTGTCTGGAACACATTTTTGGAACGTACAATAGCGCTCAAAGAAAAATTCACCACAAAATACCAAAGAAAAAATTAAATTAAAGTTGAATGTTTCATAAATAATAGATCCAAAGCTACTTCTTAAAGAAACGTACACACTTAAATTGGAATCAAAACCAAAACTAATCATTTAAACTCATCTATATTTGAGAAAGAAAGAAAAAAAGCCATTACTTAGGTTATATATTTGCTATTGACCATATTAACTTTAACTTTCAAATAGGCAAATGCAGAATATTAATGAAGGTAGCGTTTGACATAATTTCCTGCAAATGAAAGTCATTTTTAAAGTTGGGTGGCATTTGGCCCCCCATTTGGAAGGCTCTAAATGGGCTTTCTGGAGCTAAAAGTCCATTTAGAATTTTTAGAAGTGTTTGGTGAAACTTTTTAAATGAACTTTTACGTAAAGACAATCATTAAAAATTTCATCAAGGAGAAGTTACTATAAATAATTTTAGAAATCAAATGAATTTTTAAATGAACTTTTCTATACTTTTTGATACAAGATGGACTTTTAAAATAGGCACTTGCCAAATACTGTTTCTTTTTTCTAAATGACTTTTTAAGAAGGCCGTCATTGGAATCGCTTCTTCCAAAATGACTTTCATTTACCAGATGAGTAGTCAAAACGTCTAAGATAGACTTTTTTAAGCCATTTAGATAATAATACATGAAAAAAAGTATTTGACAAGTGCATATTCTAAAAGTCCATTTGTATTATAAATGATGGAGAGAGATTCAGAGTCCACGTATATTGGATTGTGGTAATAGTCGTCGGTTATAGACAGAGAGTCACCACTGTTACCAGAAAATTTGGGATTTAGAGTAGAATCAGCTCTACCATGAGAGGATCTCGGAACTAACAAACTATCTCAACCTTCTATAAAATGAAAAGTGAAACAGAAGAATGAGGTATGCAATATTTTCAAATTTAAACGATCTTTTTATTTAGTCTTTTCTATCTAGGAACTGACTTAACCGTCGGAGGGTTATCTCCAGATAAATTCCAGCCACCTAACTTGAGTTGTGTGCAGGGTAAGATCGATAAATCATCATCCGCTGATTCTTGTAGCATCAATAAAGTATGAAAGTTGTTCTTCCTACAAACGTGGACTTTTAAAAAACAATCTTTTTTAATTTATCCCAAATAGACTTCCAAGTAACTGATTTTTCAAAAAAGATCATTTTAAAGAACTCACCAGATATACTTTTTTGTTATTCCAAAATGATTTGTAAGGTTATGAAGTTCATTTAGAGCCTCCCAAAAGCTATGCCAAACGCCACTGAGGTTTCCCAAAAAACTTTTAAAATTTGATTACTTCATAGGTAACAAAATTATTGAAAAATAAGAAAGAATACCCAAATGAATAAACATTACCATGTTACAATTCACAAAAATTTTAAAATGAAGACAATACAAGAAACACAAAATTTGCAAATACATGCACAAATTAGTTTGCACATGCCACCTAAATCTTACCTAATTAAGTTTAGGTGGTGTTATCGAACCGTAGATTCAATTTTAAGTTTTAAGTGTATTTTGTTTCGATTCTAGATTTCTAGTTCAAGTTTGATAGAACCAACCTAAATCATTTTAATTTATTTTACTCAAAACCAAACTAAACCTAATTAAAACACAATCATAGCAAATGCATGTTTTATGCCAGAAGCATCTCTTGGATACAATTTTAAGTTTGTTTTTGTTTTTTTTTTTTGGTTTTTTTTTAATAATATAGAACACCTCAGTCTTATTCCAGCCGATGTTTGATGATGGACTAAACTCTAAGAAAGAAGTTAGAAGTAAATTTTATCTATTCAATAATTAAAATCTTAAAATCTTCACTTCTTGAGATGTGATGATTTAACTCTTTAAATTCAGGAATGTTAAGATGAGGTCGACCAAGTCATTTCAATTTCAATCATTTGCACATATATTTTGAAAACCCGACGTTGGATTTGATACTCCTTTTATGTATGTTATATCTGCCAAAAATTACAGTGATTCAATAGTCAATTTTTGAAAATTTTCAGTGTGAAAATATGTGATTTTTCTATTCTTCAAAATATCACCATTTTTTCACCATTTATTTTTTATGAAATAGACCATTGAATTGCTGTGATTTTTGACAAACATGATATACATAAGAGGAACATTAAATCCAACAGTCAATTTTTCAAAATATACTATGCAAATGGTTGTAAATAAGATGACCTAATACGTTTGGATCGACCCGACCACTACTCCGTATCTTAACTATTTTCTCAAGTTACTAAACTTAGTAAATTTAATATTTACTATTTGAGTGCTATTGTATGTCTTCAAAATAAATAAAAAATATGTTCCTAATCAATTTTTAATAAGAAAAAAAAAAAGAACGGCATTTTCCTTGAATGCCCTCAAACATCAAATTCAAGCGTGAACCAAAATACTCAAAATAGCACTTCCGTGACCTTAAAGAAATGAAATGCGACACGCAGACACAGACCCACAACGCCACGTGGCGGTTCACGCACATGGAGATGAGATTGCTGTAACGTGTGGTCATCACATGCCTCTCTCTCTCTCTCTCTCTAGATATTTTCAAGCCCATAATTTCCCACGAATCATCGCGCTTACAAATCCTCCCAAAAAATCGGAGAACTTACATGAAATCTCACTATGGCCACAGTAACGAAGCTTCACATATACCCACAAACCATCGATTACATGAGCTTCAATCACCATTACCGAACCGGCCAACCACCGGTCCGGCCGGGTTTCAGCCGGAGACCACCATCGACGGTGGATGCGATTGCTGTTTTTGGGAAAGTTAATAATGGTCGTCGGCAACTTTGTAGGTCGTTTAGATGTGAAGAGGGAGGTGAGAAAGAGGGGGAAAAGGGTAGAAAATGTGGGAATTTGAAGGAAAATCAGATTGGTTCTTTGAAATCTTATTCTTCAGAGGATTCGCGTTTGAATTCGAAGGATGAGGGTCGGAACGCTGTGGCGAAGTTGGAGGAAGTTTTATCCTCGGTGAGTTGTACTCGAAAAGTGTAATTTGTTTATTATTTTCTCTCTCTGGCTCTGTTTTCTGTTTACTCTGATGAGGTCAATAGAAAGGAAGTGTTTTTTCACAGTCATTTTTCTGTTTTAAAAAGCTTAGGGCCTGTTTACTTCATGAAAATTTTCACAATTTTCATTTTCTATGAAAATTTTTAAAAAATGGTTTTCATTTTCAATTTTCAAAATTTAGAAAATGCGTTTACTTTGCAAAAATGAAAACTGTTTTCAAAATCTAAAAATGGTATAAATGTGTTTACTAAAACTATATATTATCTATATATGTTTTATTATTTTCATTTTTTGGTTTTATAGTTGGTCTACATATTTTTTTCCATGTTTATAAGCATTGCCACGATATAATCATTGTTTTAAGTTTTTGTGAAAATACAAAAAACGTCTTTTTGATGTTTTCACATTTTCTTAAAAACTGAATTCATTTTCTTGAAAATAGTTTTCATTTTTTACAAGTAAACGCGTTTTTTAGGCCGTTTTCTGTTTTTATTGAAAATGAAAATGAAAATTGTGAAAATTTTCACAAAGTAAACAGGCCCTAATGTTCCGTTGTTTTCCTTTTCAGGCAAAGTGTGCTTGTTCAATCGAAGTTAGAAAAGAAAAGAAAAGAAATCAAAAGTTTAATCTGATTTTTTTTTTTTCTTTTTTTGAAACAAAAACTTACCGGAAACACAGGAATCGAAATTTTGTTTTTCTTACTTATCTTTTCCACCATTTTCTCAGCAGCCAAACGGAGGGTTGATTAGTACGTTCGATTGATTTTACAGTTTAATGATTGGGTTGAATTTAATTATGTATTCTTGTTATAGTTTTAGATGTTCACGTAATTTGTGCTTGATTTGGAAAATATCTGTTCACATATCTCTCTCTGCAATGGCCAGATTGCCATCCAAATTGGAAGATACATAGTGACAATGATGAGCACAGGAGTAATACTTGCAATTGGATTTCAAATGTCAGGTAAGCAAAACGTGTACTTTTTTCACTATGGGAATATAGGTCTTGATGTTGATTTTCATGGTTTAGAATGGAAATGTTCCATGTATTGGAATTGAGTTATCTGCAAATTTTGTTAAGGTGGAGACAGTCAGATGAATGCCTTGATTTGGTATAGCTGGCTTGGTGGTGTTATCATTGGAACTCTGGTTGGTGCTAACATGGTTTTAGAGGAACATTGTCGAGCTGGCCCACGTAATGTTGTCATTACTGGAAGGTAATCTCTCTCGCTCTCTCTCCGAGGATTGAATTGAAAGTTACTTCTGGCTACATGAGTTTGATTGGTCAGTTAATTTTTTTCTTATGAAGGCTTCAAAATCCCTTCACCTTTGCATTACATATTTATATTACATTTCTTGAATCTTGAGTGTTGCCCCAACTCCTTCCCATTCACTTTCTGTGTGTTTGTGCTCAAGCATTTAAAGTAGGAAGCAGGGTTTTTGGCTCTGTAATGTCACATTGCCGCTAAAATTTATCTCATATTTATTTTGTAAATTAGTTGTAGTGCTTAAAGAATTAGTGAGTTGGAACTGAATCTATGAAATGATGCTGAAGCTTGTTGTGGTTGCTTTCATTGTCTGGAATTTCATATGATATGAGGAAGTGGGACTTGTTAAACAACACACTCAAGTTGTCTTTCTGTTTGGTTTTGTGACATCTTTGCATTGATAGACTGCTAATGAGTTGGTGAAGTGGAGAAGTTATGATTCTGTATTGTTGATTGTGTGTTCTTACTGGCTGGTTCAGTACAAGGGGACTGGGCAAAGCTCTTGCTCGGGAATTTCTTCTTTCTGGAGATCGTGTGGTCGTTGCTTCTCGCAGGTGGTGTTCAAAGCCAAGAATTTTTTTTTGGGTTATCTACCTTTTGGATTTTAAAATCTGTGCTCATGATTCTTATCAATTTCTTTCTAACATCTTATCCATGTGTGGATCTTGTGAAAGCAGCCCTGAGTCTGTACATGCAACTGTCAGAGAGCTTGAGGAGAACCTAAAGGAAGGCATGATCACTACACGTGGCTCCTCTAGGACAAATCTGGAGCACTCAAAAGTGGTAGGCATAGCATGTGATGTTTGTGAACCCCACGACGTGCAGAAATTGGCGAACTTTGCTATCAGTGAACTTGGGTCTATTGACATTTGGGTGAGTGATTCAGCCTTTCAGTTTATGTTTGTCACCAACAACTGGCAGTTGCTTTAAGTATTTCTTGTATTTCCTTCTCCTGTTTTAAGTATCAGTATATAAATAAATGGGGCACTCTGAAATCATATTGTCATGGCTTTATCAATTTCTATGTTGCTGTCAGGAAAGAGTTATATGTTGAGCCAGAAAGGGAAGAGAAATTTTTTATAGTTTCTATGCCATCAGTATTGACTCTCAATTTTCAAGGACTTAACTTTTCTATGTTCAAATTTGGAAACTTTTACATATTAATTGCAGCATCTTTGGATCAAGATGCTCAGCTCAGGCCCCTTCTCTTCACACCAACTGATGACCTAGGAGTTTGGCAATTCATAGAGGGTTGAGAGCCAATAGTAAAATAATCTCAAACCTAGATAGATCATACTTCAATCCATAAAGCTGACCCTAAATAGCTGGGATAAGTGTTACTGGTTCCAGTTCTAAATCTTTGACTTTTCATATTTGAACTTGGACAGATAAACAATGCTGGCACAAATAAAGGTTTTAGACCCTTGCTGCAGTTTTCTGATGAAGATATTTCACAGGTATGCCATATGCCTTTATTAATTTATCAATTTCTGTTTCTGTTCAGCAAATAAATAAATAAATTCTGTTTACAGAAGTGGTATTTAGAAGGTTTTTTTTCTTGTTAATATTTTAACCAAACATGAAGTATCCTTTATACCTTATGAAGCTCTGCAAGAGCATTGGAGATATTATATTGGGTCACCATTTATTTGAATAAACCTTATCTAGCTCTAACTGTGTGATTTTATGGTAGATTGTCTCAACTAACCTGGTCGGATCTCTACTCTGCACTCGAGAAGCTATGCGTGTGATGAGGAACCAGGTTAGGAAGGGCCACATATTTAACATGGATGGTGCTGGCTCTGGGGGATCTAGTACCCCTTTGACAGCTGTGTAAGTTCTGTTGTTGTTTATCACTGTAGGAATATAGTTCATTGTTTATCACAGTAGGAATATAGTTCCTTGTCTTCCTTCTCTTGTGGATGCAGAACTAAATTTCAGTTTATTGCCACTCAATAACACATGGAGATTTGTTCTGTGCCTAAATTTGTGATGTTTGTTAATGATGTTATGCTGTTTTTCATCCTTCAACTTGCAGCTATGGGTCAACAAAGTGTGGTCTTAGGCAGCTTCAAGGATCGCTTTTGAAGGAGTGCAAGCGGTCCAGGGTAGGAGTGCATACGGCATCTCCTGGCATGGTCCTTACAGATTTGCTACTGAGGTACACTGGTTGCATCCCTGTATGTTGCATTGCACTAACCATTTCACTTGAGTTGCTTTACTCAAATCCTCAGTTTGAAACGTTCAACTGTTTGCTACAACTCTTTTTCTTTGAACTTGAATTAAATTACTGCTACTTTACATGCTTGCAACTTGCAACTGTCTGTTTTTCTATTTTTAAAATAAAAAAATAAAAAAAAACCCTTATTTTGAACTCTCTCTCTCTCTCCCTCCCTCCTGCACATGCACGCACACCCAAACAGATGAGAACTTGATCAAATTTTAAAGTTTGTTTTACAAGCTCGTCAATTGATTTTGTTTACTTGATAAAATTTGTAAACACCATCCTCCACGAAATGGTTTTCCCTTATAATTATTTCATTTCTATCAAACTGATATTCCCTTCTTATTGATTGTGCTGACACTTAAAACTCTGTTTATGACTTGTTTGCAGCGGTTCAACCACTAAAAATAAACAAATGTTTAACATCATCTGTGAGCTTCCCGAAACAGTTGCCAGAACCTTAGTTCCACGAATGCGGGTTGTAAAGGGAACTGGGAAAGCCATCAATTACTTGACCCCTCCAAGGATCTTGCTTGCTTTAGTGACTGCATGGCTGCGACAAGGTCGCTGGTTTGATGAGCAGGTAATTTTTTGTTTTTTTGTGTTATTAGTTGATATATCATTCTGTGCCTCGCTTATGATTGTTGAAATCTTTAGTTGAAAATTTTGGTGTACGGAGAAATATCTTGCCTTGTTACTCTACTTGAGAAAAGTAAGTAATATTCCAAGCTGACAGAGAATTTACCTTTACTGTTCATTGCATTGGATGAAATGATTTATAATATCTTTTCTTTTGCTAATTAAATTGTTAAATAACTTGTTCATTTGATGATTTGACCCATAGATTGTTTCCTTTATCTTTGAATTCATATCAGCTGAGGTGAATAATGATTTCAAGTTCCCCTTTTTAATCACGATTTCAAGTTCCCCCTTTTAAAGAAATGGTCTAGAATGGGACACTGTTGCCAACTTACTGTGCCAACCAAGCTGGCGATGCAAGTTCAGGCTCAACAATAAGTTACATAGGTTTCAATATAATTTCAGAGTTTATGCTGCTAATTTTATCCTCTAACTCCACCTTTTGAGTCTCTGCTTGTCGGGCTGTATTCTAAACAAATAATATAAACTTGGATTGGATTTGGGCTTCTGATGTTTAAGGTAGAAAGTTTAAAGTCATTGAAATATGCATAATTTGATGGGACTCTTTAACTTATCCACCTTGTGGAATACGCATTTTCTTTCGGATAAATGATTAAATGCAAGTGATGGCATAGCCATAGGTATCAGATTCCAAGTCAAAACAGAGTTTGAAAATTTATTTTCTTCTTCTTCTTAGTTAATTAATAATGATAAGTGCAGTCAAGCAAGAACTGATTCCTGCACATTCTGCAGGGAAGGGCATTATATGCTGCGGAGGCAGACCGAATCCGTAACTGGGCTGAAAACCGCACTCGGTTTTCTTTTACTGACGCGATGGAGATGTATACAGAGAACACATGGCTGTCCGTCTTCTCGCTTTCTGTTGTTTGTGCCTTTATAATTCTTTCTAGCACTGGGAGCACACTTCCGGGCACCTGAGTTCTTTCACACAGTGGCAACCACAAAGCATTCAAAGATTCCGAACCACATCAAATCAATGCTTCTTAGTAAAGGAAGCTGGCTGTAATGGATAAAGATTGCAAAGACAACAGAAAGGTACAGCACAAAAAAATTGATGTATGGTTTTTCTCCCTGCATCATTTAAACACTTTAGATCAAATATTAGGTGCTAAATTGTCATAGATCAAGAGCCCAGATGTTTAACCCACAAATATACCGGAGTCTTGGATGGGCTCTGTGGATTCTGTATATAGCAGCAGGCGCAATGTTAATCTTGTTACTGAAGCATTCTCCATTGGGATGTTTAGAATATGTACTTCCCTATTGAATTTGTAATGAAATCTCATTTAAGCATTTTCTTTTGCGTGCGCCTCCATGTTTGACAATCGCTAGCGACTTAATAATTCCATCAGTGATTTGCATCATTTTATCTATTCTACTATTGTAGCTATAGGGTAAAATTTTCAAAGAACGAACGAAGGTGTTTACTTTCCCTTCCTATGAGCTATATACAATGGTGGAAATCAGGCGCTAATAGAGAGATAATTTAAAAGAGACGAAAACACAAAAGAAGCTTCAGTTACATTCTCTTTTCTTTTCACTAAATTGGGATAGATGACTTGTGGAAGCTCATTTCCAACCGGGCAACTGAGTACTGGTGATGACATTAAGCCTATGAAGGATGAGCTTTTGTTCTTGTGATGACAAAGTTATGGGAAATTCTTGAATAATCTGAAAATATTGTTATTATATGTAGTACAAGATCTTAGCGCTGCCATGCCCAGATGCCCAATATTGAAGAACTGGGTACTGTGTTCGCACGGATTTGAAACTTTAATGTGTGTAGTAGATGATTGGATGCATTCAAGTGCTTGTTTGGATAGAGAAGCACCAAAAGTAGAAGAGTTGTTTCTTTTTGTACTACTTTTTGGATGAAGCAACCTGCTTTTAAGATTAATGAAAATAATAAATACCAACTTTGCCAGGGTCACTAAAAATAAATTCTCAATGTCTCTCAGTTTCCAAATTCTAAACATCTGTTTTAAAAACTGTTTGCACAAAAATTGGCCTTCGGTGTACGCGGGCGTGCCAGAACTAGAATAGTTCAAAATCAAGCCAATCCTTTCGACCCCGGGCGCCGATTGATCAGAAGAAAGCCAAGAAATCAATCAATATTGATTTTCGACCGATCAATAAGCCACCTACAAATCGAGATTGGATGAAAAGAGAGTAGGCGATTGTGTAAGGGGTGGGGTTCTTCCCTTTATCAGGGTTCTTTCTTGCCTATGGCTGGCCAATAGGACTTTAAAAATAAAATTACAGAATGAAATGAAGAGAGAAGAAGAAATTGCAATTAAACTAAGTAGATAGAATGAACTAATTTAAGAGCAAGTAACAGCAAACTAAATTAATTAAATTAGAGACAGGCTAATTTAATTGAATTAAAGAGAGCTACTCTATGAAGAAGTGCAGTAAATTACCATAAAATAAAGGACCGATTACAGCTAGTAAGAATAAATAACAATTGCTGGAATTGAAATAACTAGAAGCTAAACTAGATAAAAGTAAACTAGCAGGTAGTTTTTGGTGATGTTGAGAGTGGTGTCTTTTCTTCATTCCTTCTTCTCTTATTTATAGACAAATTTTGGAGCTGTTGGCCACGTCCAGGTGCTTGCTTGCTGGCTGAATATGGCTGTTGTGCTTCCTTAAAACATGCTGCCACATCCCTTAAAAATAGGAACTGTTGCTGACTTAGTCCAGCAACTGATTTGCTGATTTTTCCCTCTTGATCTTTTACTGGTATGGTGCTGGTTTGATGCTCATTTGATGCTCAATTAATGCTGATTTTGGAATTTGGCCTCCCATGCGTATCTGAACTCTGCTGCTAGATTGGGCTTGTCAAATGCTTGGTCTTTATCTTCACTTGGAGGTGCTGATAATCATGTGCAATAAGTCCCATAAAAATAGGGACCATTCATCTTTAACTTCTCTCTCTAACTCCAATTTTGACTAAGTCAAAATCAGTTGCCAACTTCTTCTTGGATTGGAATTTGGCTAATATGGACTTGCTGGAAACTCTCTGTGGCTCAATTAATTAAACCCACTTAGAATTTGTCCAACCTACTTTAAATATGGCCAAACATTTATTTATGGTATAACAAAAACACAAGTTGAAGATATTCCAAATGGGCTCTAAGAAAATAGATTAGTTTAATCCAATTTTCTGAATTTCCAAACAGGCCAGGCTTTTTGAAGCAATGACGCCATGATCAAGCTGTTAAGCTCCTCCCATAGAATTGAAGAATTTGAAGTGAAACACAAACCAGAAAAGTGTATCTCGGTAAGAAGTCATAATCACTGAGACTATTTCAGTTCCTTGTACTGTGGAATCCATGAGGACTGTAAAGATTGAGACATGGAAACTAATTTGGGTGTTGGTAGCATAAAATCACTGAATGAGGTTGTCGATGGTTATTTTAGCAGGTAACCTAAAGTAGGTATGAAAACGATTTGAAACAATCTGTCATTTTTTTCATAGTTCCACACTACTCTTTTTTTTTCTTCCTCGTTTATTTCTATCATTATTTGGATCTCGAAAATAATAGAAGGAAAAAAATTTAAATTAGAATCCAAAATTTTCAGAAATTTTCTTTTTTAATCCTCATTTTCTCGGATCCAAACAAAACCAGGAAAACATAGATTTTTTTTTTTGGTTAACGAAAACATAGAATTTGATGGTAACATGAGTATATAGGATTAATGATTTCAATTACCAAGCACGATCTTGATCTTGCTCCAGAAATTATTGAGGAGGAAATTTTGATATTCAACACCACAATTGATATATAAAGATAATATAACCCCATATATATATATATATATATATTCTTATGAGGGATACATCATTTTAACTAAAATCAGCTAGACTCTTGAGCCATTTGATTGGAATCTTGAGATGAATCATGCATTAAGTGAATGGAAATCCAAGGACATGTGTTCTTAACTGGTTTTAATTAAAATGAAGTATAACTGATAAGATCAGGACTCTATATACATATATACTAGCGAAAATTTGCACGATGTGTTAGATTTTATCGAGTCAGGCTTAGGGAATTAACTGCTCCACTAAGTTTAGGTCATTCTCCTTGTGTCCCAATGTAAGGCAGATGGTGAGAAAAAGACTTTAGCATGATTTTTATTTTATTTTTTTTAAGTCTTTTGAATAAGACATCAAGACGACTCTAATCATAATCACTCGTTTTCAGACCTAATCCCTCAAATCACGCTGTCTCAATATTTTTAAACTCATTTCAATCTAAAAGAAATTCGATTATTAAAAAAAAAAAACATTCATTGCATGATTTTTTATGAGAGTGCCACATGTCACTACAATAAAAATAAAAATAAAAATAAAAAAAAAACTGTTTCAAACAACAATATGATATATATATATATATATATATATTAACATAAATGTGTTATTATAAGATGCACACTGATTTTGAAAAATCGACCGTTGAATTAGATGTGTTTTTTTATGCATGTTATGTTATGCATGTCAAAAATCATAATATTTCAACTGTCAATTTCTCAAAAATACTATTATAAACAAATTGTGATTTTTTATTTTTCAAAAAAATACAATTTTTATTGCCGGTATTTTGAGCAATTAGCTGCCCGGTCTTTATAATTTTTAGTATACACAACATATAAAAAAATAATATCTAATCCAGTCGGTTGAATTTTTAATTAAAATATATTTTATAATTGACTTTATCCCGATCTCCACTACACTTTATGTTAGAAATAGCTTATACTAACATCTTTGTGTTTATATATATTTATAAAATAAAATTAAAGAGAAAAAATAGAGAGGGAGAGAAAGGGATCAAAAAAACTTTGGACGGTTCTAATTTGTCTGTCCTAAAAAATAAAATACGTAGCTGGACTGAGCTGAATATTTTTGGCTTTAGTCAAGACTCGGACAGGCGAATGTCATGCCACCAATTATGACAGGAAAAATATAAATAACAAGAAGGCCATGTGAGTTCCCATGACCACGTCCCCCATTCAATTCAATTCAACGCTGTTTAAAAAGTAAACAAACTCAACCTTTTAAAAAATAATAATAATAAATTAAATTTTATATTATTTTGTGATAAAAATCTAAAAAAATTACAGTTTTACCCCTTCAACTATCTTCGATTTATATATTGCATCTTCACAATTTTAATTCGCACATGTTGATCCCCTATAGTTTTATTTGTGATTTTTTCTTTCTTTATATTAATTCTTTGACAAAAAATAAAGTTAAGCTTCTTAATTTTCATGCAATATTATCGTAAACCACTATTGTATCAACACTACAAGTATGATGGTGAAGCTTCGTGATTTTCTTTTTTTAAATATTTTAACTTTTATGAATTATTTTCATCATGCAGTAGATAATTCACAATAAATAAAATATATAAAGAAAAATCATAAAATTTCACTGTATTCTAACAGATATACAGTAGTCCATAATAAATACCACATGTAAAAAATTAACATCAAATAATTATACAATTGAATGACAAAATAATGAAAAGTGGCAAAAATGAAACTTTTTTTTTCAAGCTATATATTTACATTAAAATGAAAATTATAGAGAGTCATTATATTTACATTAAAATTTTGAACACAATATATTTATATATATATCAATCACAATTAACGGGACCAAATTACTCCATCCGTTTCAATTTATATGTATACATTGACTAAACACGCAATTTAAAAAATACATTGATCGGTTTGACTTTGTTATATTTTTAAGTTTGTATTCCAATTTTACCATTCTAAAAGAATTGTCATTCTCCGTGTTATTTGATAAATGTGTATAATAGAAACTTTATTGTAATTTTTAATTTTAAAAGTCAAAGTGATCACATATTTTGGGATATCCCAAAATAAAAAGATAATCGCATAAATTAGGACAGGGGGAGTATAATTTTTCTAACAAAATTTAAAAAAGTTTATTGTTTTTATCTATAAATATCTAATGGTCAATATAGGACCTCCATACAATGAGAAGAGTGTGTGACACTCCGAGCCAAAAGGAAAGTGGACCCTCCAATATTAAGTGTTTTAAATCATGTCCTAGTCCACGGGCCATAATGAATGCCTATAATGGAGGACAGACACAATAGGAAGAAAAATGCTTTTTAGCAATTTTATATGGATTCTCGCCTACTTATTGTGAGATGTGAAAACTTACCTTAAAGTGTATTGGATAGGACCCACGTTTTTCATAAATAGAAATTATATATTTGAAATATCTATATTTTTCTAAAGCTTTAATAAGAATGAACTTTTCCTATATTTTATAAATATTGTATGGATTTTAAGATATATATACTAAAAATTACATTGATCCGAATGCTACTTTATCAAAAATATCACATTTTTAAAATACAATGTAAAAAACTGTGCGAACTGTCACAAATTTTCACAGTTTTTTTTTTTCCCTCTGAAAACCATCTATTTGATCAATGTGATTTTTGGCATACGTAATGTATATAAGTACAAGATTTAATCTAAAAATCAATTTTCCAAAATACTTACAAACTGCGTGTCAAACCGTAAATAAGAATAATGTGTAAAAGAAACTTAACCCATTAATAATTAATAGTCCAATTCTGCAATGCACAATATTAACATATGTTTTGATACATAGTTTATAAACATTAATATGAAATTAATATTTTAATAAATTAATCGTCTATCATTCTTCTTATATATACTAATCTAATCACCTTTTAAAAAAAAGTTGTAATTTGAGATAAGGGCATTTTCTTGGCAGCCTTACTCGATCCAGAAAGGCTTGATGATGTATTGGTCAGTTGCTCTACTGATTTACACATGAAGTGGAGCTTGTCTTAGCTCATATACATACATCTAGACCCCACCTACATATCAACTGAAACCGTTTGATCTCCATCGCTCAAAAGATTCTCAAACAAAAATGTAAGGCTGGATCATGGGCAGATTTAGGGTGAGGGCAAGTAATCCCACTCAAATTTTAAAAATATTTGGGATTAGTTTACAATTTTGAAAATTTTTAAGAATTTTTAAAATTTTTAAATTTATCCCGACTATACTATTTGTAAAATAACATTATAGTTACTTGTTACTTTAATATTTTAAAGATTTATGAATTTATACTTCAAACTATTTTTTTTGATATTCAAGATTCATTTAAAATATTTGCGTTATTCATGAATCAAAATTCAAATTGTGTTTGTCTTAGTCTGCCCATATCATATTTGATATTAATTTTCATCGAAATGAAAGCTTATTGGAAAGTGAAATAATGCTCATTATTAATATTAGAAGATGTTTGAAGTAAGGATAGATTTCTTTTAGTAAAATTTTTTTTTGCCCCCACACTGAAAAAATCCTGGCACCGCCCCTGGGATAAATTCATTTAATTTCCATATTTTTTTTTATTGTTTTTGTTCATTTTGACCGTTGGGGATATATATGGACATTTTTCCCTGCAAAGCAGGGTTGATATCGTCAAGTCAATAATGTCCAAAGTCTTAAGAAGCCAGCTGAGTGATGGCTGCTGCCTTGCACGTTTGAAAAACGGCACAACCAGCTCACGCTCACCAACGGTCATTAGCCTCTAGAAGTAATTGCCGGATTCCAACTCCCCTGTCACTTTATTATTATTATTATATTATTTATTACTATCTTTATTTTATACCCCTTCCTACCTGTACTAGGCTACTAGGTCTTTCGTGCATGTGCGGAGGAGGTTGGGGTTGTTTTAAACTACTTTTAACATCTAATTTAATCTAAAGTAACCCAAATAGGACTTCATAGGTACTACACACATTTTCCTGTTTTTACATGTTAACTTATCTTTGGTATACTTTTATTTAAGATTATCATTATCAAATTTGAGAGTCCGGCAAGAAAAAATAAATATTTAAATGGACAGACTATCATTTATGATTTTTAAATTTGACAATAACATCAATGTCTTTCATTTTGATACTGTAACACTCTCAAAAATAAAAATGGGAGACCTAAATAGGAGGTTCCCGTTGAAAATACTCTAACAAGTATTCATTTTCTAATAACAAATTTCGCTATTTTTCTTTTTATTGAATGTGATGGGATAACTAGATTGGTAATATTACATCAACACAACATATGTAGATAATTGACCTATTGATTTAATTATTATATTGACGTGGTAAAAATGAGTTTGCCAAATTATTCCATTAACATTTTGCATACAATAAATGTTCACTTTACCTTGTTTATTGCCTCAAAAATAAGATTAGGTAACCTATGAGAATAGCTCAAATGATTGGGTTTCGGTGTACCAAGTCCGAGGTCCGCATTTCAAGTCTCTTGAACCAATTATTCAGGATATTCGCCTTGTGTCTTACTCAGTGTCCGTGGTTAGTAGGGTATTACGGTCACCTGAGGGGTTAGTTTTATATATATATGTGTGTGTGTGTGTGTGAGAGAGAGAGAGAGATTAGGCTCCATGGTTACGTGAAATTGAGTCTCCCACCTTATATTTGGAGTAATAAAGGAGATGGTTAGATAATTAATTTCTTATCTCAATTTTTAGAAATTTTGCTAACACATTATCGTGATGGCAAATAAAAATTATTTTCATTGCATTAAAATTTTCAGTACAGATCTAAACCGTCCAAATAGAACTGTTTCACTTTCTCATTAATTAATTATGAACGGTACATTGAGAAGTATACTAAAACATTTAAAAGAGAATCGTGGTACCCATCATCATTTTTAAGGGTTTGGCGGGAGCTTAGTAACATCAAATTAAGATATTAGTATTAGGCTGCATGACCGTTGAGATGCGGGGGATTAAATTATAATTTCATCCTAAAAAATAAGTAATCATGATCAAGCCTTAACCCATCATTAAGAACGTTAAACTAACAGATTTATATAATGAAATTCGGTGATATATATTAATAATTTAATATTAAACTAGCCTGCTAATTAACCTTGCATAACTTTTCAAGTTATTTTTATTTCTATTATTAATATTATTAAAAAGATATTATAGTTGGCATTTTATTTTAGGAAACACGTCCAAATCAATATTCCAGTGTGGTTAGCTGTTGGTATCCAGCTGGTTTTCCTTTTACTTCGAGTAACAGGCACAGCTAACTTCTGAAGCATCAATATGAAAATAGGCAAACCAGACAATACCTAATCATTGACTTAATGAATATTAATTATATATAAATAAAATAAATCAGTCTATTTCCTCTAACATAGGCACAATTTTCATTTGGATTTTCCCTACAATTCTCCTCGCTTATAAAATAAAATCGAAAGCAATATTTTATTTTAAAAATCAAAATAAGTACTTTCAAAATACTAATCAAATAATGTCTTTTATATGATAAGCATAATTTTACAAATTCGATATCGCTTTCAATAGGGCGGGAGGAAAGAGAGTTAATTGGAACACAGTTCGACAAGTCGAAGAATAAACCTTATTTTAGCTAGTAATTTTATTACATCTGCGAGATATGTGGTATAGTTTTTCCTCTAATAGGGAAGAAGTTTGTGATTTGAAACTTGAGTACAAGAACTATGTCGGCTTTGCATTTTCTGTCAATTGATAAAAAAGATTAAAAAAAAAATTAATTTATTATTTTCTTTTCAAAATTGATTGAAAAATATAATAAAAAGAATTATATAATTTGGGTACGTACAAGATAATATCTCACTTTCTATTTATAAAATTAGAAGATTATGATGAGATTGAATCATATCGTAATCAAATGTCCCGCTTTACAAATTAGGACATAAGAATGAGATGTACAAGTCATGATTTCATGTATCAATTTCGGTCAAATTAATGCAAGTAATAGTTGGGATTAAATCTTTATTAAGTTTATTATTTCTCAATTATATTCTTTCATAAGCTCTTTTGGCATAGTTGGAGGGAATAAATTTTGTGATGGCACATCAATACCGTGAAGCAAACTGTACGGCAGATTTTTCAGCAAGAGAAGGAGAAATGGAAAGAAATGCAATTTATGTTGGTCATCAAAGCTTTCCACATATTTTAAAAGGCACTGTTCGGATTGACTTTTTGGGGTTTCCTTCTATTCGCAGATAATTATATATTTGTTTATTGATTTTACTGGTTTTGATGCTTGGGTTGGTTTTTTTTGTGAATCCCTTGTATATTGCTTGTTTTCTCGGTATTCCTCTGCCATAAACGAGGGCTTTATTAATAATATTGGGGTAGAGGCTACTAGTCATGTGGCCTTGACTCTTTTAAAAAAAAAAAAAAAAAAAAAAAAAATTCTCTTTTGGTAGGTTAAGAATCTTAACCGTTAAGTTAATAACCTTAAGCAAGGTTATTTAGGGAAAACAAAAACATATATCTCGAATTAAATTATCAATACTTTTGTTGCTTTACAGCATAATTCCCTTAAATATTAGTTGAGAATTGAGAAAGGGCAGTGCCAGTAGCCAGGAAGACAGACACTGAGCCAATGAAAATTATATTATATATAAATGGTAATTGTATAACTTTCCATTAAAACATATCTCAATTATATTCTTTCCACCTTATTTCTCTTTTAGTTATAAGATAAAAATATTAAAATATTCTATCCCAATATCATTCAAATTAGACTATAAAGTATACAAATGTTATAATCCACACTTCATTCAAATTTTTATTAGAACACTCTCTTCTCATCAACCACCCCGGTAATTACAGAAACACTTCTATAAAATTTTTAGCCTGTACAAAATATATAGAATAAGCATAGAGCTATTAGATAATTATGGAATATATTGGATTAAATACTATATGCATGCCAAAAATTATAATAATCTAACAGTCAGTTTTATCTGAAATGCAGTAGTTTTCAACGATTACGATTTTTTACATTTTCAAAATATAATTTCTATAATTAGTTAAAATTATCATGCTGGTCTTTAAATTAAGTCAACAAATGTGCATCGGATCGGAATTGAATAAATATATATATAAACGAGT
This sequence comes from Hamamelis virginiana, assembly GCA_017140935.1. Classification (NCBI taxonomy): domain Eukaryota; kingdom Viridiplantae; phylum Streptophyta; class Magnoliopsida; order Saxifragales; family Hamamelidaceae; genus Hamamelis; species Hamamelis virginiana. The sequence goes on along the minus strand of JAESVK010000801.1, from coordinate 789,400 downwards.
TATAAGATCACTAATGCTTTATTAAAAAAAAACAAATCATTAATGAAATTATTTTTTCTTCTATAGTACAAAATATGCATATGAATGAAATTATAGAAAGAGCATTAAAATTACTAAGACTTAATGATAATTTATGAGCTGTAATCAATAAAAACCGATGAAGAAGAATTCAATCCTATCACATGTAAATTTTTTTTTTTTTTTTAAAGAAAAAATACAAAAAGATATGAAATTTGATATTGTATACTCATGGGTGGACCCCGCACCACAATTTTTATAAAGTTGGTAGAAGAATTCCAAATTAAGGCCCATGTTGCTAAAAATTTGAAAGAAAAAACAAAAAGAAATAAGACCAATTTATCCAAACGAGTGAGAATCGGAGAAATACGCGGCCTAGTCGAGTGGGTCCCACCACCGCAGTTTGTCCGAGCTGGGCAACAACACCCATCCAAACACTGCATAATTCTCCCTCCGTGTGCGAAAAAGCATTTGCCTTCAAAGCTCAGAAACCAAAAACACTTTTGTGAAGTACTCCACAACAAGTTAATATTCTCTCCATTTTCTCTCACTAAAAGCACATAGAGAAAGCAGAAGCAACGGGAACGGAAAAGAGTCTCCGGCGAGGGGGCTCCGACCGTATCTGACACACACGCGGGAGATTCTTTTCTTTCTTTCTGATTATTTTGAAGGAAAAGTTTTTTTTTCGTGTGTTTGTTTTCAGAAATACGGGAATGTCGTCTCCGTCGCCGGGCTCATCGCCGGTTCCGTCGGCGCCGTCTCCGACATCACCTCCGTCAACCAACACTACCTCACCTCCTCCTTCAACAAACACCACTTCACCTCCTCCAGCTACTCCAGCATCGCCTCCGCCGGCTTCATCTCCGCCTCCGGCCTCACCGCCGCCTCCGGAAACTCCAGCGGCTTCTCCTCCGACGGCGGCATCTCCGCCACCTCCTTCGCAAAGCAGCTCGCCGCCACCTACTCCTTCCTCGACGTCTCCGCCGCCTCCTTCTTCTTCTTCGTCGTCTCCGCCGCCTCCGTCAAGTTCCTCGACTCCGACTACCAAGAGTCCGCCGTCGCCATCGTCCACCGCAAAATCTCCACCGCCTCCGTCACCGGTTTCTTCGTCGCCTCCTTCATCGTCGACTATATCTACTGGTCTTGTAGTTGGAATTGCTATAGGTGGTGTGGTTGTGCTTGTGGTGTTGAGTCTTTTGTTCATATGTTGCAAGAAGAAGAGGAGAAGAGCCCATGGACTAGATGATTATTATGTGCCACCACCTCCTCCTGGGCCTAAAGGTGAGTCCTTTTTGTGATTTAGTGTTCTTCGTTATGTTGTCATTAACTAAAATTGCATTCTATGTTGTTAATTTTGATCTCTAACTGTGATTCGGTTTCGTTTTGCGCTCACGATTTTTGGGTTTTGCTTAAATATTTATGAATTTGGTTTTGAAGGTTCAATCTTATTTATTTATTTTAATATTTTAAAGATGGTTCAATTTTGTAATTTTTTTTGGGTGGAAATGGGAAGATAGGATACTGTTTCTTTAGGATTTTGGACTTTTGGGTATCGACATAAACTTTTTCAGTTTGAATTGGTGCTGGGTTTTCTTTTTATTATGTCTGAAGTATAGATCCTATCACAGTCATGGAAAATGTGTGCTTTTATATCAAAGGATTTAAGCTAGTAGTTTTAACCTCAAAAGGAATGATGAATTTGACATTTATATGAATTTAAATTTCATTATGGATAATAGATCCGATACCTGCAACCGTGTTTTCTCTGGGCTGGAACAGAAACCTGGTGAATGTGATGAGGTAATTGACTTGTTTTTGGTTAACATTTGGGAATAAGAGCATTTTAACTCCGTTGGGGGTGTATGATTCTACAATCCATGATATTCCAAGTGGTGGATTTTGTTGTGAGACTTATGAGCTCGAACCACTTCAGAGGAAAAGAGGTTCGGTATACCTACATCATTTTAGCTTTAAAATTGTAAAAGATCGAAATTTGTGAGATACCAACTTTCTTGTTTTACCAGCGGAGAAATTCTGAAATTTGAGCAAAAACAATGCCAAATCATCTTTCTAGTGTTTTTTGTTTTTAATTACAGTTCATTTTGTTTTGCATGTGCTTATCTATTTGTTTATTTATTGATATTAGGTTGTGTTCAGAAAAAGTTCAATAAAGAACAACTTCTGTTTATCCACAATATCTGATTTTTTCAAGCAACACATCCTTTTCTGCCAACACTGTCCATGAGAGCCATTTCTCAAGTTTAGGGACATTTGTAAATAGCACTGAGATGAAATGATTAATTTTAATTGTGAAAAGCATTTGACTGCAGAAATATCACATGTAAAAGAATCATTACCAGATTTGCTGAAATTAGTATCAAATTGAAAAAGAAGCATTAACGTGGCCATTTGAAGATTCTCAGACAACCTTATTCATAAACAAGTTTTAAAATAATGTATGAATTTAAATGCTTTAGAAAACAAATAGACACATTTCACATACTATGAAGAACAAACTCAGAAAATTTCATTTACATCTGTTTTCCAAACACCCCCTCCTTTAATTATTAGAACCCTGACTTTGCTGAGTCATTTTCTTGCGTTTGTTGGTGATTGCCAGATGATCCTTATGGTCGACCACTGCAGAATTGGCAACACAATGCTCCACCACCAGCGGAACATGCTGTCACAATGCTTCCCAAGCCTTCTCCTCCACCACCAGTTGCATCAAGGCCACCGCCCTCACCTATACGCGTTCCTACACCTCCACCGCCACCGCCACCTCTTTTCATGAGCAGCAGTGGGGGTTCTGGGTCAAATTATTCAGGATCTGAAAACCCACTACCACCACCTTCCCCAGGCATTGCCTTAGGTTTCTCAAAGAGCACATTCACATATGAAGAATTGGCGATGGCAACAGATGGCTTCTCGAATGCCAACCTCCTTGGACAAGGTGGTTTTGGGTATGTGCATAGAGGAGTTCTTCCGAATGGGAAAGAAGTTGCAATTAAGCAACTGAAAGCTGGAAGTGGGCAAGGGGAGCGTGAATTTCAGGCAGAGGTTGAGATTATTAGCCGTGTACATCACAAGCATCTTGTTTCATTGGTTGGATACTGCATTGCTGGAGTTCAGAGATTGCTTGTTTATGAGTTTGTTCCAAACAACACAATGGAGTTCCACTTACATGGTAATTTGTTTTGCATCACTATTTTTTTCTTAAAAGTATATATTTTATGCTGGGAAGGTCTTTATTTTAGTACTCTGTTCTTATCTACTGTTTGCATCCAATGAGGTGTTACTGACTTGAACTGCTTTATTGTGAATAAGTAACTGCTGATTATTTTTTGTATTTACGCTAAAATTTTGGAATCTACTTTGTTGGGCATTTGGATTGTAATTTTTAGATGCTTTGTTTCTCCACTAGTGTTGGGCTGATGCTTGATGCTTCTAAGATAAAAGATCTGATAATAAATAATATGTTGCAGGAAAGGGGCGACCTACCATGGACTGGCCCACAAGACTGAAAATTGCTCTAGGATCTGCAAAAGGGCTGGCATATTTGCACGAGGATTGTAAGTTTTTTTCTTCTGTCATTGCGATACAAGTTGCTTTTTATTTATTTATTTGTTAGAGACATTGATACTGTAATTTGTTAATTTTAACTTTTATATATGTGTATATAATCTGTATTTGCAGGTCATCCTAAGATCATTCATCGTGATATTAAGGCAGCCAATATACTTCTGGATTTCAAGTTTGAGGCAAAGGTAAGGCTTACATAAAGGGTTTTAGGTTTGTTCATGAAACGGGCTAAGGCTCAGGATTCATTAGATTTTAAATAGGTATAGCTCAAAATCCAATCTCTGCGTTAGAAAATCTGGCCCGTGTACAGCCTGATCAACTTCTCTTTTTATTTTGTTTATACAGGGCAACTTTCTCTCTATCTGGAAAATTTAATACTTTTTGTTTTTTTTTCCATGAGATATGATTGCTGAGATTTGATCATTTTAAGCACTAGAGCTGGCTCTACTTGTTTTGAATTTTATGTAAAACTTAATGGATTGATTCAATTTACATAAAACGTCTAAATGTTCCGTTTGTGTTTCACTGTGTTACTTTATTAATGAACCCAAAATTCTTTTGCTCAGGTTGCTGATTTTGGACTTGCTAAGATTGCTTCTGATGTTAATACTCATGTCTCCACCAGGGTTATGGGAACATTTGGGTAAGACCAATTCCTTTCATATGCCGCTTAATATTCTCGAATTGTATGAGTTATAACTTTCTAATTCTTTCTTTACGAAGGACTTGTGTTCAAACATCTGGTTGTACATTTGTGCAACAATGCTCCTCTGTCAGTTCTTTGTTTGGACACAGTTTATGTTGAAACCTGAAAGTTCTGAGTTCCACCTGCTTAGGTGCTTTGTTGATTCTGTTAATTTTGTTGGTTCTAGATGCTCTGTTTTCAGTTTATGTATCAGATTCCCATGATTGTAATGAACGTCTCAGCTCTGACTCTGTCATGATCATAGCTGGATTTATTGTATTTGATTAGTTTTTTATTCAGGGTTGAACTAGTCCAGATTCTGACCAGTAAATTTTATTTAATTTGCCGTCAGGATATATTATCATGGACGACATTAAATCCTAATTGAATTTTTCTTCTATTATCCACAGGTACCTGGCCCCAGAATACGCTTCAAGTGGGAAATTAACGGATAAATCAGATGTTTTCTCCTTTGGGGTCATGCTTTTGGAGTTGATTACTGGGCGCCGTCCTGTAGACACAACCCAAACTTACATGGATGACAGTTTGGTAGACTGGGTGAGCAATCACTCGAATCACACTGCTGTTCTTTATTTCCAAGCATTGAGCTTTTGTTGATATTGTGAAACTCATATTATTCATAGCACCCCCATGCAAATGCATGTGTGCAACACATGCACATGGATGATGAAGGTTTTTTCCCCCCTTGATGCGTGTGCAGCAAGCACTGAGTTATGCAAGCACTGAGTTATGGTTGTCAAACTTGGAAGTCATCTTTAAGAACTAACAAACTTGACTGTGTTGGCATTGCAGGCAAGGCCTTTGCTCACACGAGCTTTAGAAGATGGAAACTTTGATACGCTTGTTGATCCACGGTTGCAGAAAGATTATAACCACAACGAGATGGCTCACATGCTTGCTTGTGCCGCCGCTTGTGTGCGTCATTCAGCGCGGCGTCGACCACGAATGAGCCAGGTAATGAGTTTAGAAATGAAAGCTTAAAGGCTCATTTCAATAATCAAATTAATCTTAGTACTAGACCAAGTTCATATTATTTCTAAATTTTAAATTTTATTATTTACATATATTTTTTATGTTGTTCTTATTGTTTGATTTGACTGGGCTCAAATCATTTTAAATACAGTGAATCATTCAGATAGTTATTCTTGTCTCAGGCATATCTTGAATCTCAGACAGACTTTTAATCATGTTTTATCTTGTATGTGTTGCTCGCATATCAAGGACGAGAGTTGAGATCCAATTCTAAGTGTGTCACGTCTGGAATATTTTCATGGTAAAAATATTGTATGATTAGATGATTGCAGACCATCTGATTATACTCTTTACTATATGATGGGGAGTTTGTTGACAGAAGTTATAGACTCACGTCATCTAGAATTTCTAATGATGATCGACTTTGATATGGACAATCTCCCAAGTGGGGCTCAGTTAGCAGTGGCCCTTGCACCACTGGACAAGCCAGATGTCCTATTAAGTGTTAAATGTTCTTGAAGATCCATGCTTGGAGTCTGATGCTCAGAGGAAAGATGCTCATATTAATATTTATATGTTCGATCTATAAACAGACTTCTAACCAATGATTATTACCCAAAATTGAGCAGGTAGTCCGAGCTTTGGAAGGGGAGTCGTCTTTGTCAGATCTTAATGAAGGAATCAGACCTGGACACAGTACAGTCTACAGTTCTTATGGAAGCTCAGATTATGACACCATCCAATACAACGAGGACATGAAGAAATTTAGGAAGATGGCACTGGGAAGCCGGGAGTATGGAAGCAGTGAGTACAGCGGACCAACCAGTGAATATGGTCTGAATCCATCTGGTTCGAGCAGTGAAGGCCAACAAACTCGAGAAATGGAGATGGGAAAGATGAAGAAAAACAGTCAAGGTTTCAGTTGAAGCTCTTGATAACTGATGCCCTCTTTCTGTAAAAAAATTCACCCCCTTATTCTTACATCTTCACTTGTATGTTGCATTAATTGCGAGAATGGCATGTTTTGCTTGAGATAACATGCAGGCTTTTTTTTTTCTTTTTCTTTTTCAAAGTTACCTGCCCTTTTTATTGTATTTAGTATCAGTGCTTATACAAACTAATAATCGAGATACTGATTTCAATTCTTTTATTTGATGCTTCAATGTTAACCTTGATTTGGTTGTTCAGATCGGTTGAGACTTTTGCTTCAACTTCATATTTTCTTTGTTCATTTGCTTGAATCCAAACTTTGGCAGTTTTGTATTCTGTTGGAGAGTAGATTGACTTTTGGAATTATGGTGTTGAAAAATAATGCTTACTCATATCATCTCTCTCACAAGGGTTGAGACTCATGGGTCTGGGTCTGGGTCTGAGTCACCTGATTAAGGGGAATGGGTAAAAACTCCGGGATGTATAGCGCCATCGTATATATATCTGGGTCTCATCATATTATTTTCTTCATACAACTATATGTATCTGGCTTGCTAAGTACTCACAGATTGATCAGGCAGGATCTGGGTCTGGTGGAGCATGCACCACATTTGTGGCCATGAAGCATATCAATGAATTTAAAGTATACTTTGATCTTCAACATGAGCACATTTTTGGGTCATTTTATCTCGTGAAAATGCACTTGAAGGTGGCAAAATCTGACCAGAACTTGCCAACCTGCCTGAATTAAAAAGGGATTGGACTATTGGAGTTGGCTGTAATGATTGGTTACGAGTGGTTCTTAATGGGGCTTGCTGACCCCATCCCCGAACTGCATAATTGGAGAGAAAATGAAAACTTGTTTAAGGAAACTTTCTTAATATCCATCTTGTAAGAAAATTTAAAAATGATGATTGACCTTCAAATAAACTTAATTATATTATATACCCAATGAAGCGATTGGTAAAAAATATATTTAATAAAAATTCTTTTTTCAACTCTCGAAAGGAAAACTCTCTCTTCTCTCCTAAACTACTGAACAAAGATAGAGAAATCACGATCTTTTCATTTTTTTTGTCTCCTCTACCGACTACTTTTTCCTTTTTCTACCTTTTGTTTATGTTGGTATTGGATTTTTTTTTTCTTTTTCCAACAAGTTCAAAATTAAGGATTTTCTTAACCGGGGCAGGAACATTCTAAATCGTTATTAGATCAGAAATTCTCAAGCAGCCAAACAGACCCTCTTTTAAGTAAGATTGTAAGGTTGTCATTTTGAGAAAACCAGGGTGGCATTTCAGGAATTAGAATATTCGAAAGATGCCCTGTTTCTGGCTGTCCTGTGACTTCTAGACCGGTAGTTGATGCACGCAAATCAATTTCAGTGTATAAATTTCCTGATTCGTCAGTTTCAATTTCCTTCATTTTTTTAAATTCTGGAGAGAGAGAGAGAGAGAGAGAGAGAGAGAGGAATCTGTGCCTTGCATAATCGATAGTCGAGAGGACTCTTTTTTGATTTTGATTTTGATTTTGATTTAAAATCTCAGCGAAGAGTTGAATCGTTGCATAGAATTCCGAGCTTTGTTTGAAGATCTATATGGCTTCTCGACGGCGTATGCTTCTCAAGGTCATCATCCTTGGCGACAGCGGGTCTCTCTCTCTCTCTTCTTGTCTTAATTTTCTTTTACGAATATATCAATCAGATCATATATGTATATGTATACTTGACGATGCATTATCCTTGACTGTCAGTTTGGTTGCCGACAAAATTGAAGGAAAGGAAAGAAAAGAAAAATTGTAATTTTTGTTTGGTGTGTTGTTTTGGTTTCTGAAAAATGGAAAAACTGTCAGTTTTGGTTGCCGACAGAGAAATCCGTTAAATGTTTTTTTTTTCTAACTCAGGTCCCAAATCGATACGATATTTCGATTTCTTTTCTCTTCTATATTTTCTGGGCAACCGACCGGTGTTTAATCATTTGCTATCATTTTGTGGTCGTTTAGGTGGAGCTTTCTATACATATACATATGTATGGATGAAATTCTGAGTTCATTTTATTTTATTTTGTTAATGTTCGTCTTCTAATTGTCTATTGTTTGATGATCATTGACAGGGTTGGGAAGACATCTCTGATGAATCAGTATCCTGAAAATTTGTGTCATCAATTTCACTATCAAATTCACTTTTGATATATGTATATATATGTATATGAGTATGTATGTGCGTACGTATGTATCGACAATGACGTTATTGCAATGTGATTGGCCTTAAACACTGCATTTTAGATTTGTGAATCGTAAGTTCAGTAATCAGTACAAAGCAACCATTGGAGCAGATTTCCTGACCAAAGAAGTCCAGTTTGAAGATAGGCTTTTCACGTTGCAGGTAAGCTATGACCTTCAAATGTCCTGTGCTCAATTATGGGTAGTTCATTGGTTTCTTGTTTACTTCTAACTTAAGTGCTGCATTACTGTAATTGTTTTGATCACAAATGAGTATGCATGATGCTCGAGTTAAAAATGGTACCTTATTATCCAATATTTGTGAGGGGTTCTGGGAGGAGCACCCACCATGTGTGACAGTATCACTCTTGTGAAGTCTCCTATCGGGAATATAATTGAATGCTCTCTTTCCATGGTCTTTAGGTTAGGTCAATTTCAATTTGTAATTTGGCGTGATTTAAGCTAGTTGAGATCTGCCTAACCAGCCAGTCTTGAGTCTGTCATGTTGATATATAAGTTTATGACTAGAGCAAGCTTCTAAAACAATGATCTTGTTGTCTTCATCATATGCAAACTTAAAGAAGTTAAGATCCATTCTCGTACAAGTATATCTAATGGCCTGATCCACTTGACTGCATGAAGAAACAGTTGGTCCAACCCCAAGGGCTGAATTGGCAACCATTCCTCTTTGAAGTTCTCTGTCACATCCCAAACCCGGAAGATTAGAGTTAGCAACATGACTGTCACAACCCACATAAAGCCACTTTCTACATAGACTGGACCATCTCTGCATATAAATCAGAGTATAAACCTCCATATTCAACTAAAGCCTCCATATTCAACTAAATAACTATCCAAATCCTCATTCGTATAAATAAATAATAAACTCATAAAATAACTTATTACATGCCTAAAATAAGTAAATCAAATAAATATATTCTAAACCAAAGTCCTAATAAACTGGAATGCACATCCTCTGGATATCCTTATGTGTTCTAGTCTTTAGCTATTAGATGTTATGCACTCCTTACTTATCAACAGGTGAAAGATAAGGATTAGCATAAACGCTAAATAAGTAAAGAGTACATAATAGATACAAGAATAGGTCCAACATTTTGACACGATTAGTTTAAAATATATGTAACAAAACAATATTTTTTTTTATAGTAAATCAACTCTTTCAAAATCAATAAATATAAGCACTTTTGAAACGTTATTTTTTTTGGGTTCAATTCAATAAACTGTAGCACTTATGACACTTTCGTTTTTCCGATAATGATAAGTTCGATAAATAACTGACAATCATTGATATAAAAAAAATCAACGAGTCACTAGTTCATATAAGCACTACCTTTAGTTAGACTTAAACTCAATAAGTCGCCTATTACTGTGGGATTTTAGATTACATCAGTATTGACGACCAACAGTATTAGTATCCCCTGCCGGTGTGCATCACAAGACTAACAATATTAGAATCCCCTATTGACATGGACCACTAAATTATCCACTTATACATAAACAATAAGTAAATACTTTTCATTGATTAAAATGATACAATAGTTTGTATAAAACAACTTTGGTTAACACTAGTTTTGCTTGACACCAATAGCACTTAAGTAATAAATATTTTGATAATAAAACAATTTTTAGAGCACATGTGAATTTAAACTTTTATCATAAAACCATTTGAAACCAGTTGTCAAATAAACCTTTATTTCATAGAGATTGGAGTAAAATTATATCGTTTTTTTTTGTTTAATAGCACAAGGAGTAGACTATGTAAGTTCCCTTGCCTCAAAAGGCAACATCCACAAGATGGATACAGTCTCCAACGGTCTAGAACACGTTTAAATCGAACTTAACATAAACCATGATTGTTTGATATTCAAAATTAATCTTTAATGATCATAAATCCTTCCCTATATTAATCTATGATACCACTATATCTAATATCCTTATATTTTACTGAAATAAAGTAGATCTCTCTATTTATGTACTTTCTATATCTTTGAAAAGACCTAGAGAGGAATCAAACTAACTCTGAAATATAGGTTGTATTAACTAATCAAGATTATATGAAAACCTAACTTGTAAACCTAGTGTTCTCTGTAGTGCAGGAACATGCATAACCTTGATTCTTGAACCTAATTATATATCCACAGTAAAATCATATAACAACATAAAAAACCATCAAAACTTATGTTTTAATCCTTCAAGTTAATACCATAATGAAGTTCCAAATCTCATTTGTTCTCTATAATGCATGTATATGCATAATTCTCAATTTCAATCATCTACCCACTGAAATAATGTAATAAATGCATCAAATAACATCTATTGTGAAGATATGTTCAAACACAAGCTGGAATCGTTATTCGCAATAACCCTAACCATAACCTCCAAAACTAGGATTTTTTCCCACTTACGTGCATATAACACAATAACTTCAAAACCAAAATTGGAGAACTATCATACCTGATTTTCTAAGTGATTTAGAAAGTATTTTATGACTTAGAATGACTCCCACATTGTAATTTGATGCAGCATCAATAACCCTAGCCAAAGTTCACTAAATCTCACGTTTTCTTGAAATTTCGATGTGGAAGCATAATAAATTTGAAAATTCTCAAGTGAAATATTCGAACTAGAGTTTCTTGGTGTTATTAGTTGTACTAGAAACCTTCGAATAGATCCTACACATTTAACTTTGATAAGCTCCTAGATATTAGTTGAAAACCCGAGAATTTGCTTTTGTTTTTATGTTTCTCTTCTCTTACTTATATAAATATGATGGCAGAAATGTGGCTTCTTTAGAAGTTTTGATTTATATACTTTTAAAGTTTTCCCCAATCTCCCCCCTCTCCAAACAAAACAAAAAAAAAAAGAGACCTTAGAGGCAATAATTATAGCCTTGATTCCAAAATTCTGAATCGGGCCTCTTTTCTCATTAATAATTGGTTTTTAAGTTTCTTAATTAAATCCAGTTATCACTAAACTCAACATAAGCCATAACATACTTCAATTCATATCCAATCAAGATTCTATCAAGGTTAAAGATCAACTAATGAAATTAATTGGAAATAAAAGTACTTATAGTGGATAATGCGGGCATTACATTATTTGGACAAATAGTTGCTACTAATCAAGTTCCAAGTTCAGGCGCCACATTGAGGCAGTAGAAAGAGTTTCGCATGAATGAGTTGCATTTATTATTCGTCTAGAACCACTTGGAGATTTTAGTATGGAATTGCATATACGAAGGATCAAGATTATTGCTCCTGTTGAATTTTAAATGAAAGTGCATTCTTGAAGAAAGTGCCTAGCTTTTGCAAACCATAGAGCTTGAAAAGAAATTTCTGGATGTTCCGTTTTTTGTTCCAATTCAGTGAAGAAAAGGTACTGGAGTCATCCCTGCAATATTTTCTGGGCTAACACATCATAACTCTACTTTCAGATATGGGATACAGCCGGGCAGGAAAGATTTCAAAGCCTTGGTGTGGCTTTTTACCGTGGTGCAGATTGTTGTGTTCTTGTGTATGATGTGAATGTCATGAAATCATTTGAGAACCTCAATAACTGGCGGGAGGAATTTCTGATTCAGGTAATTATTAATCCATAAGCATTTAACTGGATGCCAAATTTCAGAGTATTGGCAACTAAATATTTTCCTACTTGGAATTTATTTTCAGGCAGGTCCTTCTGACCCTGAAAACTTTCCATTTGTTGTATTGGGGAACAAGATAGATGTTGATGGTGGCAATAGTCGAGTGGTAAGATATTTTTTTTTTCCTTCTCAACATTTTTTCTCCTTTATTATATAGAAATTTCATATCTTGTCTAAGAACAAGCTGATTTTTTTTTTCATACCATTAAAGGGAATGCGAGTTTTATATAAAATGGTAATTAGAATAAGTTCTATTGCTTTTCTGGGAATGTTCTTCTTGCTAGGTGTTTTCTATGTAACTGTGAGTCTATATTATGGGTTCTTCATTCCAACTTCAGGTTTCTGAGAAGAAGGCAAAGGCTTGGTGTGCCTCCAAGGGGAATATACCTTACTTTGAAACTTCTGCAAAAGACGGTTTCAATGTAGAGGCTGCTTTCGAGTGTATAGCCAAAAATGCTCTAACAAACGAACCTGAAGAAGAAATGTGAGTATTTCTGAAAAATTCTTTTCAAATTCTTGGATGTGTTAAAATTAATTTATTTGCTTTAACGTAAAAATCAGTATCAACTTCTGTAATTTATGGCTATAGGTGGTGTTTTATCAAAATTCCTCCATGGTTATAGTTGATAAATCTTTGTCATGAGTTGACTCCCCTGCAGTGAATAATAACCCACACTTGCAAATTACTGTTTCCACCAAAAACTAAAAACTTAACCATAACAAACCATACTAGCTTTTATAATTCACGCTTATATGTGGTACTTTCTCAAAGTTTTACCACATTGCATAGTTGTAGTTGATGGACCATTTTAAGAGATTATAATTTTCAGATTCAGACAATTCTATTGTCTTGACTCTGTCATAGCAGATCTCTGTATGGATTATAAAGCCTCTTTTCTTTTTGAAAGCACTATTGTAGGCAACACTGAGAAAGACTTGAAGATGTTGGGTTCGCTAGACAAAAATGCAGGCTCTTGAATAGAAATTGCAATTGAAATTGCACTTGTTTTAAAGTTCTGCTTTTCATGTTGGTGCATGCTAGTTATTTTTTTTTTTTTTTTTGAGATGCTGATTTTTTTTCCTTGAACTTTTTTTTGTTGATGGTGATGAAGATACCTTCCTGACACCATTGACGTGGGTGGTGGAGGGCGGCAACAAAGATCGGCAGGCTGCGAATGTTAGAAGAGCTTTTGGTTTGGGTTGGCTTGTTTTATGGGAAGAGAAGCTACTGGCAACTGTCAGTTTATTGAAAGTTCTTTGTACATTTCAAGTGGTTACAAACAAGGATTTCGATGATATACTTATTTAATATTTGTCTTCTTGCTCTTCTCTCCCATGTCCCCTCCTCTTTGTTGGTCTCTGTGATCCTAATTTGTTTGTAGTTTGATATTGGGTTTGTGCAGTACTCTGATCTAATCATTTAGAAAACATATTTTGTGCTATGAGATTCTGATAATACATTAATCTAAGACACTACAAAAAATAAAATAAATTATAAAAATGAAAAAAAAAAAAAAAAAAGGTCCTCCAGTGGGCTGTCTTTTGAGAAGAAATTTTGATCCCATGCAGCAGTAAAAACGGAGGGATTTTTCTTGTTAATTAAGGTGACTAACATAAAATGATACTGAAGGATGCGAAGAATCGAGCTAGTGTCAACTTGTCTAATTCATTGATGAAGGTAAAAAATCCACTTAAGAAACTAGAAATAGTAATGGGCAATGGGGCATACAGTATGAGGCTGTTTTTAGAGGGAACTAAATCTCCATGATTATGAAAAACTGGCCACCTTGAAAACTGTTATCTTAAATGCAGTTCTGGATTTGAAAACCTTGGGGGCTAGAAAAATATTCCGTTAATAAATGCATCTCACAAAACCCTGCGACAAAGGGCATGTTTGAAAATTCAAAAACTAGATCAAACAAGGTCCATTCTCTTAGAACCGTTTGATTTTTAAATAAACTAAATTATAGTTGGTTTTAAAAAATTAATTGTATTTATACCTTATCTTTTGTGTAGAACTGAACAGATTTACAAAATAAAAAACTCATCCAATGGATAAAAAAAAATCATTTACTCATCTTCAGCTGGGCAGTATTTTCATGTTTCCCAAACAAGCCCTAATTGTTTACTTATAAGTTGTAACAAAGAAAAGCTGTAGAAGAGTTTGTAATAATAGTCAAGCAAGCTTGATATAGTAGTGAGACAACCATAATACCAAAATCTAGATCTAAATTTTCATATTAGCAAAGAGCAACATCTCTCATCTTATTGCTTGGTGAAGCACTGAAGCCCTCTATTTTTCAAAGTGATCATGATTTTCATTACTTCCTCGAAAAAATTTTGTGCCATAAAAACAGCATCCAAACCCTAAGAGCAATACTACAAATCTATATTATGAATACAAAACTAATTCCTGTGATGACGCAAATGATGCGACTCTCAGACAGCACAACAATGTTACAGATTGGGTTGTGTAAAAATATTACAGAAAAAAAGCTATTGGAAAATTTATCCTCAGCTATAGATTGGACAAACGACCAGAGCTAGATCCTCTCCTCGGCCGACGTCGCTTATGTCGAATTCGCCAAAAGCTTAAAACAAGCAGAAAACCTGACAAATCGCAGATAAGTCAATTGAAATGACACAAAAAGCCTCAAAAAATTTCTTCATTATAATTGAAAAATTAATTGTGGGTGTTTACGAACCAGAAATGGCAACAAGGGCAGGTAAAAGCCAATGACTAGCAGCTAGCACAGGCGTATCAAGCTGCAAAAGAAACAAGGGTAAAACAATGAAGCATTCAGGCTTTTGGAGTATATAATAATAAACTGAACTAAAATAAAAAGGAGCCATTAACACTTCATGGGGAGAAAGGAAAGGAGGATTCCATATAATCAAAAATAATTTTCTTACCTCGTCTTTGTAGAGTAAACCCAAGTACTTGTTTCCCAAAGAATCATCCTTATTCTTCTCAGAATGCTTCAAATTGGAAGTCTCGGCTGTGGAGTTTAAACCTCTCCCCAAATCAATAACAGGATAGCCTGGCAATTTTCTGTTTCTTCCCCTAACCTGTAAATTGTAGCCCTTGGTTCCCCATACTTCAAATCTGGAGTCACTCCTGCAGACCAATTCCTTTCCTACAACCGCAGAATAAGCAGAGAAATTAACATCAGTTCTGCGAGAAGGTAAATGGTTATCATCTTCATACAGCGGCAGATCTTTTCTAACTGAAACTGAGAAGAGCACTGAATCTCTTATGTTACTGCTTGTGAAGTCTAATATTTTCCGCAGAAGCCAATAACAATTTGTAACCATATGGCTGCTGTCTAAACAGTTGGAGTCTCCATACACTGCAATGCGACCCCCACCCACCTCCAGGAGGCCAAGAATAGAGGAATCTGCCTGCATTCATTAATAGACATTACAGATTAACATAATATAGCAATATTCCATAGCCCATAAAATATCCAAAGAAACCAGGAATATCATGCAGGTTGGAAGGTTTTAAATTATCCTTGACAGAATGAAATCAACTTTTGGTGCAAGTGTACATGCAAATATGCAATATCTTTTAACATAAAGAATCCCATTCATTTATTAAAAAAAATCATGAGAGAGAGAGAGAGAGAGAGAGAGACATTGGGCTCCTTCCATTCAAATCAAGACATGAGGCAAAATACATAATTCTTAGATTTATCCACAACATTTCATGCTTTGAATGGCAAGAGCATGCTGCTCCAGGAGAATCATGCACTGTATTACAGCAAATCCATTGACTGTCTCATCTACTGGATCCTCATATTAAATAGCCAAATTGACAACTGCTTAGAGTTTCTATTGGTAGTTTAGTGGTAATCAAAACAACTTACTATGGTCTTAAGGCATCAAGAATTATAAGCATCAAAGATTTAATGTTTTCCACAACTTTTTTGTCGTTTATCATCTATCAGAAAGAAAATAGCAGCAGCCTTATCTGCTTACCTTGGTCATGCCAGAAGTCAGTACATTCTGAGTGGCCCCACTCTCTGAGCTATCCAGGAAAGGGAAGCTGTGCACATACCCACCTCTTGGAAACTTCACAATATCTGTTCCGGATGCGTATCGACTCTGCTCACCGTCAATAGAAAAATCACCATTTAGAATTTTATCCCCAAAAGCAATCCCAAAGGGGGCCAAAAGATCATTCAGTGCCGGAATATTTGCACCTCCAGTAACCGGTGTCCACCAGCTCCGCGTGTTATCATCAAAAAATCTCATCTTCACCATTGTGTCCACATTATACCACTCAGCAAACACAGCCACACCCAATCCAGTATTAATGACATCATCTCTTAGCTTTGCAATCTCCTCTTCAAAGTACTCATCTTCAAGATCTACCAACAGAAGTGTCCCATACTGGCGAGCATCGAAGCATGTAAGAGGGGAACCAAGTGTTTCAACATAGTATCCAGCATCTCGTAACATGTTGAACATAATGTGAAAATTTGTGTGCAGGTGATCCCCATGCCAGTCGAGAATGTCATTACGAACATCCAAAGAGTCTCTAGGAATATAACCAGGAGGGTATTTGATATTGTGAAACTGATCCCACAAAATCCGTTTTGATCTTGGAGGAGTTGGAACGACTTTCAATTTCAACTGAAGAACACATGTACTGCTTCGAGGCTCCTTCTCTCCTTGAGCTGGAGGACTGTATACCCTAACAGTTACATTGCCTTCAATCTGTCCAGAAAATTGTGCACCTTCTTCCTTAATTTGCATGTGCAATGCTAGATAACCAGTCCAAGGCCAGATAACTTCCGAGTAAGTGAAGTGAATGCTGAGAAGATTGCCTTCCTCATCTGCAGGATGCCATGTTGGTGGACTTTCAACATAGCCAATCACACCCATTCCATTCAGAATTGTCACATTAAAGATAACAGGCATGGCACCTGCATAAAGCGGTTGATGACAGAAGGGCCAAGAATATGGGCAATCCATATAATCAAGAACACCAGGAAAGATGCTTGCCCGAGGTTGGTAATTCTTCAGGATTTCATATGATTCTAATCTGACATAGAAGTCAAATATTAAAAGTAATAATATTAATATAAGAATAGTGATAAAAAATAATGAGAATAAACAACCATAACAGAAAAAACAATTACCATATTAACAAGAATAATAAAGAATAAAAAAATACTGCATGTAATAGTGGGAGGCCCGGTAACTTGGAGAACTCACAGATCAACTCTGCCTGCACCCTGCTCATACATATTGGGACCAGAAAGCTTTGCAGCCCCCTCAACCAGTGCTTGTTTCATGCTAGCTGGATTTAATATGTTCTTTCGATTGCTTTCAGGGATGACACTAACAAGCAGGCATACCACACCAGCAACCACAGGACTAGCCACACTAGTGCCTGATAAACTTTTACAGCCTGTACTGATCTTCGATCCCATAATTTCCCGTCCATATGCAACAACATCTGGCTTTACACGACCATAACTGTCGAAGCACAATTTCAAGGTTAAAGATCTATACTTTTATCAACATCCAAAGTGAGCTTTCTCATAGAAAAAAAAAAAAAAAGTGTCCAGGATTAACATATGATGAAGGAAATGGAAAGATGAATCTGACAGCCTTGCTGAGAATGTACAGGATGAAAAGAAGTCAGATACTGCATTTACCATTAGTTCAGGACAAACATACAATATGATGCAACAAGAGTTTGTGGATTAGGCATTGACTGAACCAATTTGCCAGCAGAAGATTTTCTAAATAGATAACATCACCGCAAAATCATGCTGACAAGATAAGGCAATATTCAATTGGAATAGTTCAAGCTAAGGGGTGGCATGACAAAACTTTAACAGCCTAAGGAAAGAAGCTTCAGGTCAAAACTCGGAAGTTACATGATGGAAATCAGTACTAACAACATATACCAAAAAATTCATAAACAGCTCCCTATCTTTTAACATATACATTGGAAAATCCAGAAATGGATCCCTGACTTAATACCAATGTATATGATATCCTAATGAGGTTCCACCTAATGAAATGCCCACCAACTCCTCTAAGATGGGCACCTCATTTTCTGGAGTACATTGTTCAAAAAATTCAGAGGCATGTCATAAGACTAAGAGACAAGCTATGACTCTGGAGGAGTTTAGTGGCTGCTTTGTTCCCTTTAGATTCTCCTTGTTATTTTCCTTCTCGACTTTCGGGACTTTTTGTTCCCTTTGCTCTATATCCTCTTCTCTTCGTCTTTATAAATTTATTCTTTGTCCATATATAGATATAAACATATGCAAAACCAGGGCATTTTACAGGAAAATGGAAAACTATGCTTTGCGCCAACTCTTCCCTTGTACAGTCACAGTACCCACCACAAAAGAAACCAACACTACGTTTGGACAAGGAATGACCAACCATAAGGGGATCGTGATAAGATTAAAGAGAGCGATCCGATAATATGTATATTCATTAGATGAGGCCACAATGTTACAATAACACAGGAATGCAAGTCAGATGTGGTGCGCGATTAACTGCCAGATCTGTCCAATCCGAAGATCTTAAGACATGGGGACACCATTAAATTCCAAATGTGTCTAATGTTATTTCTTACATACCATGAGGTAAAATAAAGTGCCAATGTATATAGTGTGTTTGACACGGTAGTTTACTTAATTTAAATATCCATGTAGCATAGGAAGTAGGAACAAATTAAAATAAAAAATAAAAAATAAAAAACTAGAACTTCTAGCAAACTAGGAATGTGTTCTTCATTTCCTCAGACATGCTTGTTCAGGACGTGTCCAACAGCAAGCATGTCCGAAAATATTCCATACCCATTCTTATGCTGTGACGTTTCTGACAAGGGTACTTGCACAAAAATTGAAGAGTCCATGTAATAAAATAGATGAGTGCATGATGTATCTCAATAGCCGAGTTTTCTAAATTTGAGTAGTTTGCATGACGTTAGTAATTGCGCATATACATATATTTTCAAACAACTCCAAAAAAAAAAATCCAGACAAATATAAACCATAGAAATAAAGAACAAAGAGAAGCAAGAGAAAATAAATGAAGATACACTACCCATGAGGAATCTCCCAAGTACTCATGCCACGAGAGGAGAACGAGGCTATGTGATCACTGTAGTCAATGCCACCGACACCAATAACATCACTTTGATCTGCTGGATTATTTAAAGTACCATAAAGCGGTCCATCATTTCCAATTGCCGAAACCATTATAATATTATTTGCTGTCAGTTCCCAAACCTGATGAACGATTAAGCCACACGTAATATTCTTGTCATCATTTAAGTAAAGGGAAGTTCCTACTGTAAATACACACAACAAAGAGGCAATGAAGGTATCCGCTCAAAAGCTAGGCAACCTTACAATTTGATCCATTATACAATTCAAATGTCTTTTTGTTTTTTTGGTGGGTCATTTGAAAGGCCTTTTACTGTTTTACAAGGTGAAGTTTTGATATTCAGTTTTCTTCAGAATGTTAATCTCCTCTCAACACTCGTTGAACACCATGATACAATTTTGTGATATTTGAGAGTGGTTCTAATTGTGTGAAGGTGAGTGCACATGATAACATTAACTAAGTACATTTGCACAGGGCATACTGAGTTTCAAAAAGCTTATTTAAATGATGGGAGATTTTAAGATGCCTAAACGTATGCCAAGGTCATAAACAATAACCAGATCCAGGCCACCCCCGAGGTCCAGAGCATTGAGTAAATCAGCAATGCAGAAAACACGCAGAATCCAATGAAAAGTTTGGAATATTATATTTATTAAAAAAATCACTATGCTCATGAAAACAAAAAATAAAATTGTTTTATGTAATTATATCAAGTCATTAAGCAACAATCAGTTGGCCAATAGTGTTTTACCTTCTCTACAAACGGCAGATCCAAGTAATCAGGTCCACCGATACTCAAATTTAGCACATCCATTTTGGTTGCAATTGCATAGTTGAATGCATCAAGGAACCATGAAGTGTAAGATACCTGCAACAGGCTGAATACAAAATTCTCATAATCTTGCCAGAGTTATATTGTCTGAAATAAATATTGAGAAAGGAAACACCAATAAACATTTCAATAGGTTAAATAGAAACTTCGCATACTCTTACCTACTTGCAATATTTGCTTTTGACTTCAATGCTTTGTATTTCATTTTTCTTAATTTAAAGCAAGGAACTATTGGAGGGTAATTTGAACCTTTATACATTATGATTACCTCTTCTCAGGTCAATTAATGTATTTGAGGAATTAAGAAATTGACTATTATGAGGAAATTTCAGGCCTGGCCCATTTGGCTCATACACAATAGGCAATGTGTATCAAAAAACATGTCCTGGCTTATTCCATGGTTAATTAGAATTATAGACAGTTAACATTTTTTACTTCAATGCATGAACTGTCTTTTGAGAAGTTATGTACGACTTAAAAATAAATAAAACTTGTTGAGGGGCTAAGATAGAATGGGAGCATGGACAGAATCATTTTTCTTCAATTTAATGATTCTTTTTCCAAAACTAAGTTAGCAGCCCTATTTTTCCTCGACCAGTTACAAAATTCAACAACATTGAACATGTTAGACATCGTTTAAATTTGCAGGCTGAGTGACAGTTGACATGTTACCAAATGATATTCATTTGATTACATTGATCACAATGTTAAAGAATATCGAATCTTTTTTTTTGGGGGGGGGAGGGGGGGTTAAGAGGAATGAACTATGACCACTGAAACTAAATCTAATACGGGAAAAAAATTCCCTTCACATTCTAGTGCGCACAGCATTTTGCAGCAAAAAGAATATAAACCTAATAACACCGTACTGCAAGTAAAGAGCTGATTACTCTCTAACAAACTGGGTGATCATAGTTTAAGAGGTATCTCGATTCTCGACTGCATATAGGACAGAAAGTGATGAATATAAATACAATTTCTAGCCATAACAGTGATACTTGAATATTTCCTAGAATACCACATGCATTACCTGTGCATCTGTAAAAACACGAAAAGCATAAATCTCGGTGTCTGGAGCAAAGCCGAGACACTCTGCATCTTCACCAGCAATAACCCCAGCAACAAATGTCCCATGTCCAAGATTGTCATTTAGAGTATCCTCATTGGTCCAATTTGTACGCTCCTGAAATTTGCTCAAAATAATATCAACCACTCCACTACAAAACCATATTAGAAGCAAAACCAAATCTGTTTACAAAGGAAATACAGTAAAATCGCAATTCAGCTACAGTGACAATGAGACACTACATTTAGAAACACCCAAGCATGGAAGACACCAACAACTTCACCCAATAAAGAATACCTTGATATTGCGGAAATGTGGGTGATTTGCTCTAATGCCAGTATCAAATATGGCCATTTTGACTTTTGAACCAGTGTACCCTTTTGCCCAAAGCACATCTGCTCCAAACAAAGATGTAACTTGGGATCTCTGCAAGAAAGAAATAGATATAACAACGCACAAACAAAAAAAAAAAAATTGACAAAATTCACTGCATCTTTGGTTCTATTCTAAGAAAAAAAATCTATTTTATTCTTGGAAACAATACAATCGAATATGCAAAATCAAACAAATTTGGAAATTTATTTTCAAAATAGTGTACCGTGAATTTCTTTAAAAACTGCCCACTTTTTGAAACCACCATAACAAAGTGTCCTATCTTTTCCATTTCAAGATTTTGTCTGGGAAAATCAAATCAGTGAAAAATTACAGATTTCACCAAAAAGATCATTTTCACTTCCAAAGTTTTTACCAAGTCCAAAACATATTTTTGAAAGAAACCATTTGAACTAATACACAACTTGCACCAAAGTACACAAAATGAAACAAGAACGCCCTCATTAGTCATTACAAGCTTCCACCACCGCAGCAACTATAAATCAAACAGAGAAAAAATAAAACACAGTCGCTCGTTACACTACCACTTTGTTTGCTCGTTGAGAAAGTGCAGGAAAATAAAATTGGTCAAACTATTGAATGTTAGATTTCTTTTCATTATTTGAGACCCATGAAAACAAAACCCTTCACCAATCTGATCCTAATTCGAAACTAAAGCTAAGCTGAGGTAATATTTTCATTTTCTATGTGCCAAAACACCATAAAAGACAATATCACAATACTAATTTTCTACTCATTTCCTCAAAAGATATAGTCTTGCCTGCAACAGGAGATGCCGGTTCCAATTAACCGTCGAATTACTATGAGCAGCATAATACTCTCCATCGTCGTTAAACGACATTGACGTGAATATCTTCCCAGGCCGCTTCTTTCCATCCACAAACGCCCCAACTCTGCCCGCTTCCTTCCCAAGAACGTTCCTCGAGAAACTCTTATCAACCGAAACATCCTTCACAAACCTCAACTTCTCAATCTCCTCAACCAAACCCTCCCTCGCCGATTCCTCGATCGCCAACAGACCGAAATCGGTTGGATACTTTTCCGCGGGGTTCCGCCTCTCGATCCATTTCCATCCTTCCGATCGAACGTTCTCTTCGATGTAGGCTCGATGATCTTCGGCTCTCTTGTACTCAATAAATCGGACGATATAGTTCTTGCGTACGACTTCGTCTTTGGATCCTGAATTGGTTTCTATTAGGGTTAGGGTTTGGTTCTGTGTGGGACTGAGGGAGAAGGGTCGGAGTGAGGGTTCGAAG
Source organism: Hamamelis virginiana (assembly GCA_017140935.1). Taxonomy (NCBI): domain Eukaryota; kingdom Viridiplantae; phylum Streptophyta; class Magnoliopsida; order Saxifragales; family Hamamelidaceae; genus Hamamelis; species Hamamelis virginiana. The sequence goes on along the minus strand of JAESVK010000801.1, from coordinate 766,621 downwards.
CGAAGGAGAGAGAAGGCGATGAGTGCAATGAGAAGACAGCGTATGAAGGAGATACGAGGTGGAATCATAACTGTAAATTTGAGGATGTCGTTGAGGGTCTCTTGCTTTGGCGGGAAAGTTCCTGCATCGGGAAGAGGGAGAGAGAGTCTGTCCGTTGAGTCTGATGCTGAAGCTCGAGGTCTCTCCTCTTCCTTCTGGGGCTAGCGAGGGAGTTGTTTGACCGAGTATTTATATTGTATATGTAACGGGGATGTATGTAGGGTTACGGTGGGGGCACTTCTCCGCAAGCGTGGCAAATGTGCTCAAAATGAGAGGCATTTTTAGTTAGATCGTGATTGATAGCTCCAGGGTATGTCCTTATTTTTAAAGAACCCTTTTAAAAGTAAATAAATTATTTCACCCCAATAGTAGGACCATCTCTAATGAAATTGTATTTGAGTTGTCGTTGCCAAAAGTTAATAGTAGCATTAAGATAATTTATTCCAATAAAAATAATAATTTAAATGAATAAATATTTGTTGTGTTTCTAAAGAGTGCATTTTAGAGAGTGAAATTTGGTGACACCAATACTAAAGTTGACTTTGTATACTAGTATAGATATATATAGAAAATAAAGTAAAAATAAGTCAAAATATAGGGAGTAAATATATTTTTAGAGTAATGCCACGGGTCTCATTCTCTTCTCCTGTTTAATTTTCCATCTAACAGTGAAATGCCACATTAGCACTGTCAAAACCCGAAAACACAATGAAAAAATTAATACAAAAAAAAAAATGATAAAAACACACAAAAACCCACAGTGAAAATACGAAAAAATACAGTGAAGATACTAAAAACACAGTATAAACATTGGAGGTGGAAGAAGAAAAAGAAAAATATCTTAATTTTTGCAGATCTTAAGTTGTTGATCCAAAACAACAATGGTGGCTTCAAACGGTATTGTTTCAAAACGGAAGATGGAAGAAAACAGATTCTTTGAAGATCGTTCACATCTGCAACCACTTTCATCAACCCCTCATCTTCATTTTTACCATTTTAGAGAGAGAGAGGTGTTGAAGTAAAGAAGGGTGGAGAAAATGGGTTAATGGTATTTTTCAACTATTGAAGACGATGAGTATATGTACGAGAATTTTGGACAGGAGGTGCAGCATTTTCCATATTTTTATGGATAGATTTGGTTATATAGTTCTTATCCCTGGTTTTACACTTAATTTACGAAATCTATTTTGAAAAATAAAAATGCTATAGCACTGGACACTTTAGCCCGGAATTTAAAACTAACATGATGTGTCATGCTTTGAGTGTTGGATGATATAGCATTGTTGCTCGAAAAAACATTATTGGATTAGATATTTAGCTTATACACATTCTGTAAGTCAAATTTTTTGAAAACTCATAATGATCCAATAGTTGGTTTTTTGAAAATGTCACTAAGAAAAATTATGACAATTTTAAACAATCATAGTTTTTCATAATTTATATTTTGAGATTTGACATTAAATCATCGTAATTTTTGATGTACATGATATTCATAAGAAAAATTTATAATAGTTGTTTTTCAATATATATAATATATATCCCATAATTATTTATTAGGTTCATATTCACATAACTTATGTAAGTATATGCTTTCCACATCGCATGAGAAATATGGGTGAGACTCGTGTTATTCAAATGTAACAAATCCGATCGTATATTTATTTTTCTATAATTCTTTAATTAAAGGCATAATTGGCCAAAAATCCAATTTTAAAAATGTTTATTGGCGAAAGTCCCCGCTACAATATTTTCCTTCCAAAAGTCCTATTAAAAAGAGTTCTATTATCTAAGGTCCTGTTTTTAAAATATATATATTTTCGAGTGACGGAATTGCCCTTGGCTCATACATCCCACATGATTTCTCATTTACCAGTGAGGAAGAGAGCGAAAGGGAAGCGAGAGGGGGAAAGAAGCAAAAAGAAAGAGGTTACAGATCAACGTGAAGTAGCGAGATCAATTGGAAGCAGCGAATCGACGGGATCCTCTCGTTCATTTGCAACGAGATTGACGGCGATTTTTTGCAGATTAACACTGAAGCAACTGGATCTATAGCAATGTTTGGTTGGTGCGGTGAATGTTTGATCTGGAGGTCCGTGTCACCGTTTAGCTGCTGAGAAAATGCTGCAAATTGAAAATTTTCCTGCTGTCGGCAAGCAAGTCTGATCCTCCCATCTATCTACTCTAGTTCCCCTGCCGGCATGATTGTGGTGGGACTATTGAATGCTTCATCCGCGGGACTATTGAATTATATGGCATTAGTGGATCTCTTAGCATCTGATTTCATGGGCTCTAAGCTACAAGAAAGTTTTAAGCTTCAGATTTGGGTTTAATTCAGTTTATTTTTCAAACATAGCAGGTCACTTTTTCTTTTCTGTTGCTGGTTGCTAGGAAAATGTATGAAAAAGAAACATTTTTTCTATTTGGTTGCTAGAAAAATGTAGGAAAAAGTATTTTTATTTTTGCAAACTTAGTGAAAATTAATTTTTTGTTTGGTCGGTGAGAAAATTGAGGAAAAAGAAAGAGATTTTTATTAAATTTGGTGTTGAAATCACATGATTTAGATATAAAGAACTCCATTAATTGGATTGTAAGAAAAAAAAAGTTTTTTTAATTAATTTTTGGTTTGGTTGATTGGAAACTATAAGAAAAAGAAAGATTTTTTTAATTTTTTTTTTTGCGTAGTGACCTGTGTTTCCTGTGTAGTGACCTGCATTTTCCGGCGTAGCGACTTGCATTGGCGTAATGACTTGCGTTTCCGGCGGATGGAACTAACGCAGGTCACTACGAGGTGTGACGTAGTGAACCAGAGGGTTGGGGGTGTAAGTAGTGTTGAAGGTTGTTAGAGAGGAGGGGTATTTTTGTCCAATTCATGCCGAAATAACTTTTGAAAAGAAAAATCTGTTAAGAGGACTTTTGGCATGAAAATCTTCTAAATGAGGACTTTTAGCCAAATTCCCTTTAATTAAATAAACAGTAACAAAAACGACGTCGGTTTGCTTCCCTGAAGAACGATTACGTTTTGTCTACTCCGTAACATCTTTTTCCAATCAGTGAGCCGTAGCGGGAGGATATTGTCCATGGTGTGCGCTCTGGGAGTAACAGCCATAGCAGTAGATGGCGCGAGGGTTTATCATCTCTTCACAGACCAAAACCACCTCAAATCTCCTCCTAACTTCCATTTCTAGGGTTTCTCCGTTGATATCCATAAACCCTTCCATGCCCATTCATCTCCATTCACTTCACTCCATTCCTTCAACTCGCTTCTTCTGCAGCTATTCTTCATGTTGTCAAGACCCAATCGACATGTCCAAGTATAAAGAGACTTTCTCGAAGCGAATGGCCATCGCTGGTCTCAAACCTCACCACCGTATCGGTCAGTTCACTTCTCACTCTCCTTTTAACTTTTTCACCCCCATTTGGTTGCTGGGAAAATGTTGGAAAAGAAAAATAAGTAAATATACTGAATCTTAAATATTTTTTTTTCATTATTTAGGAGCCAAGAAAACAGGAACCCTACTCAACTGAGAAACAAGAATCTTAAAATTTTGAATTGAGTTTTCCAATTATATTTCATTTTTCGGAAACAAAAACAACTGAATTATACCATTCAATATTTAATTTTGTTTTGTTTTCATTTGTTTGGTTGCTAAGAAACTGTAAGAAAAGAAGATCAAACTTTTAAATCTTATTTTTTTAACTATTTAGGACCGCCAAAAATAAAAAAACTGCACTTAAATTGAGCTCAATACAACTACTTGGCTTAGTTGAGTGAATTTAACCAACCCCCCCC
>JAESVK010000801.1:731622-762692 GCA_017140935.1 Hamamelis virginiana | reverse complement strand
AAAAAAAAAAAAAAAAAAAAAAAAAGGCCCATTTTTATTGGAAGCATAACCAACAGAAAAGATAAGAGACAAAATATTTTTCATCCATTTTCTGTGCAATCAAATGGATGGTAACTGTAACTGCATAGTTTATTGAGAAATTAATTGGTGATTGTTTTGTCTTCAGCTCTCGGAGTTTCAGGCGGTCCTGATAGTATGGCGCTGTGTGTTTTAGCTGCTGATTGGAAAAATGACGGTCTTAATGCTACCAGTGAGAGCAGTGGGCTTATTGATGGGCTTTTGGCGATAATTGTTGATCATGGGCTGCGCGCAGAGAGCAAAGATGAGGCAAGCATTGTCTGTCATCGTGTTTCTGAGATGGGTATATTCAATTTTGCCATATCTTTTGAGTTTTAAAACATTATCAGGGAAAAGATGGCTGATGTAGACTTTTGTGTAGGAATCAGATGTGAGGTTGCCCAGTGTGATTGGTTGGATGGTAGGCCGAAACAGGGTCACTTACAAGAAGCAGCTCGTGACATGAGGTGGTTTTTTCAAAATTAGTAAAATGTTTGCCAGTTGGACTTTCATGTGTTAATTTTCAAAATTTAAAATATGACTGCTCGAGATATTTGGCTTGGTTTGTTTGAAAAACAATCTGCGGTGGAATTCTTACAATTGGGTTTGAACTTCAGGTACCAAATTTTACAGAAAGTTTGTATTCAGCGTGGGATCAGTGTGTTGCTCGTTGCACATCATGCAGATGACCAGGTTTGGACCAGCATTTGGTTTAACTCCCCAGCCTCTGCGTGTTGATTTTACTCTTTTTAAGTTAAGGATTATTTGAAAGAGGTGTCAGTCCACTTTCAGGCAACAACTTAGGATCCTTGAAAGTAGAAATCCCATTAATTTTTTTAAATAAAAAACATAAGAATATTATCTTATATTGATGTGAATGTGGTTTAGTATTCTCATCCAAGTTGATTTGAACTTTGAAGAATTCTCGCTGAAACAGTATAGTGATTGCTAAGACACAATGCAGGCTGAGTTATTCATTCTTAGACTATCTCGAAACAGCGGTGTGCTTGGACTTGCTGGCATGGCTTTTACTTCTCAATTGTTCTTCACAAATACACATCATTATGGTGAAGCTTCAAACAATCATGGTATTCTGCTGGTGCGACCACTCCTAGAGTTCTCAAAAGAAGATATGTACAAGGTTAGTACTGATTTTATGTCAAAAATGTCAGTGTCATTTGTTTTTCCAGCTTAATTTCTTTGAATTTTACGAGCATATGAATTGAGCTTACATGAATGCGAACCAAGGTTACATTTTCCTTAGTTAAGCAATGCCCCTATGCAAACATGTTAAGAAAATCATTTTTTGAAAGGGATATTGCTTATGTACAGGGGCGGAGCCAGGATTTTGTATTGGGGGGTGCCAACATTAAAAGCAAAAATCTAAACTTGTTTTAGGGGGTGCCATTTGGGAAAACTCATGTACTTTTACTACATAAACCTATATATGATATATATACTATATGTATATTTTCTAGGAGTCAGGGGGTGCCATGACCCCCCTTGGCTATAAGGTGGCTCCGCCCCTGCTTATGTATATTGTGTTTATGGACAAGGGGCAGAACCAGATGGTGCAAAATGGCCATGGCCCAAAAGTTTTATTATTTTTGTTATTATTATCGTCTTTTTTTTCTCTCTCTCTCTCTCCAGATATGTCAAGGGGGTAATCAGGAATGGGTAGAAGATCCAACAAATCAAAGTCCATTGTTTGCTCGTAACAGGATTCGAATGTCACTGAGATATTTTTCATCATGTAAGTTGTGATAGACATGACAGCTTGGATTGTTTACAAACATTCATGTAATTCAGAATTCAAATTGTCTGCATGTTTCTGAGTTTTTCTTTTCTTTTAGTTTCTTTTTGCTGGTAAAAAATTGTGCTCATTTGTGATTTTTATGATTTTCTAAATGGGACTGTTATGTGCCAAAGTTGTATTTGTTGCATCCACAGCAATTTAAAGCATCTCATTGACAATTGCATGTGAGAAATGTGAAGCAACAAACCAATCTGTGGCAGTAACGTTTTCTGCCGGCAAATTCATAGTAATGCTCTATGTACTGACTATCTGATTCCCAATCTATGAGCTACGTCATTAATTTCTTTTATTTGCAAGAACATGCCTGACAATTTGATGACTAGTCTCTTATACTTCAGGTGTCTTCAAGTCTGAATTACAGGCAGTTATTGCTGCCTGTCGAAAGACACGCTCATATGTTGACCGAATCTGTTGTGCTTTGATAAATCAGGCTGTGACCATCATCACTGTAAGAAACCTTTTGATATCTATGATGCAAATTCTACAGCTGACTTTAGTGTAAATGTTTTAGGGATATCTTTATTTGTTAATTTTTATAACAATTTTATTTTCTTTTGCTGGTATTGCAAAATAAAGATACAATGAGAGAGTGAGAGAGAGAGAGAGTTTTGTACAATTTTATAAATTATACTGGAATAAGTAGTTTTTTTATCAAAAGGGTAATGATAAATAATAATCAGAATAATAAAATAACAATATTTATCATTGTCATTATTATTGTCTGCACCTGACTTTATTACTAACAGGAAATGAAATATCTCTTTCCACTTCTAAACTGGAGCTTGCCTCTTCAATTGTTGTTAAAAAATATATTTTTAGTGGCCAATTATATGATAGTAACAAACAAGTATATATAACGAGGAAAAGAGGAAATAAAGAAAAAGACGTCGATACATTGTTTGTTTATTTAGTTATTTTTCTTCAGCTATTTTTGTTATAGTTAAAAGATGAATCCCAGTTTTCACTTTTTTTCTTCCTTCCCTTTTTGCGGTTGGGATGGTGGGTTATTACTGCCTGCAGCAAGGTTATGCTGTTATTGACTTAGAGGTTCTGGATCCATCAAAAGTCGAGGACATATGCCTCTCAAAGTTTGTTGCCTTGGTTTTGCAGGTAATACTATTCTTGGCATGCACTCTGAAAAATTACTATAAATAACTCTTCTGACTTGGATAATTTTGTTGGATGTTATTGTTGACATTATTTAGATCTGAAACTTTCAGTTCATCTCACAAAGACACAGGCCAGTTCGAGGTAGTGCTTCAAAATTGCTGTTGGACTATATTCGTACTGTTCCGTGCAAGGTACATGTTTACTTTCAGCTCTTCGGTACTTCAGTTACGTTTCCAATACCATTATTTATTGGCTTTTTATACTGTTCTGCCTTGTAAATGTGAGAGAAAGTTGTGTCAATGTGCTATTCAGTTGCAAATGCACCAGTGTCACTGCCAGACTCATAACTCATAAACTTAACAAGATGACATGTGTCCAGATAGACATGGTTTAAAATTTCAATTGTACTTAAGAATCACACAAAGGAGTTTGCCAAAGTCTTATGCCGGTTGCTGTGGTCTGGAATTTCAAGCAATTTTGAATTTTATTGACCTAAAAGGATATTTTCCTACAAGCTGTTTTGTGTAATACATTACAAATTTTGGTATTTGATCGAAAACTGTGTTAAAGAGTGAAGTTTCCACATTCCATCAAAAATTCGTTTGATGATGGAAATTTGACACATCCATCCCCAAAATACATCTTCAATGTCACGCATTTTTCACACTCAGGCTACTTCCTCAACTTCATCTCTCTCTCTCTCTCTCTCTCGTGTGTATTAATGTTTCTTTTGACATCCGTCTCTCTCTCTCTCTCTCTCTCTCTCTCTCTCGTGTGTATTAATGTTTCTTTTGACATCCGGATCCTTTGGTGAAATATTCATGTTTTCCCAGGTGTTTCACAAATGTCTGTTATTTCCAGCAAAATTAAATATCCAGCAGAACTTACCAGTGGAATTCAGATCCTTTTTTACAGTTCTACGATCATATCAAAGAACAGACATCATGCACTCACATTACTCTTAGATTGTAGATGTGAAAAATTTATTAGAGAAACATCTTGGTGCTTTATATGTTTGTTAGATTTAGCAAAGAGAGCATTTAGAAAGAAGATGATATATTTTTTAAATAGGCATGTCTACTAGTCTCTAATCTTTGAATATTATGTGGTGATTTGTTAAGAGCTTTAAGTGGTAATTTTAGAAATGAATAATTAAATATTTGTCCTAGTAGCCATGGCGATAAGTAGTCTACTCTTGTACATGTTGTGGCTCTTTATTGAGAACTTTTGCTCTTGTTTCGTAGGCATTCACAATTACAGCTAGAATAGGGGCACAGCTTTGATTTGGTCAGTAGCATCTGTATTACTATGTGAGTTGCAGGTCCAAAAGGCAATATGTCCCTTAAGTGCATCAAGTCTTGATGATGGGGGGAGAAACTCACACAACAATAGAAGGCGTTAAGGGAATCTGTTCTATTCATTATTTGATTTTACTATGCAGGCCTTCACCCAAACTCTATGCTTAAATGGTCACCATTAATATGTGGTTATTCTACGTTTTTTTGGCCATCTTTGAACTCGTTTGTTTCCTTCTCCATACTACATCGATTCCCCCCAATATTAGAAATGCCATATAGAAATTAAGAGAGAACTTGTACACGGGAATGTTAGCTTCGGTATATGGAAAAGACCTATATCCATATTTGTTGTTAAATGTTTGCTGATTTCTTTATTCACAATTGTGTTTATTTATTTATTTTTGACAATTCTGCAGACCTCCCTTACTGCGGCTGGTTGTTACCTTTGTGCAGCTCCTGGGTCTAAAGGCACCAAAGTCCTGGTATGCTGTTCTGTTAATTCTCCACTGCCTTCAAAAATGGAATTGGTTCACACTCACTCTTATGGAGGACAGAAGCAATGTATTACAAGTGAGCTAAAGCAAATTATAGCAGATGGAAAATCACATTCAGATTACTTGGTTCCAGATACTTCAGATGTGCATTTTTTGGATGTGACATCTGAGTCTGTTCTAAATGAAGCCCAAAAGCTCAATATTCTAAGTGAATCAACCTATAGGAACATTCTTTTATTGCAGAGGGAGGAAATTAAACATTTTAAGTCCAAAGCTGACATCATGTCTGATTGTGAGTTAAAGCATGAAGTGGAATCTTTCAGTACTTCTCAGAGTGAACTGCTTCGGCCTGGGCAAATTTGTTACTTTATGAAAAGATTCATGGTCACTTGGAAAATGAGTGAGCAAATTTCTAGCGATTCACTTTTGGTTGAGGCTAATCGTGATTGGGACTTGAGAGGGGAAAAGCGTTACCATTGTAGGTCTTGTGTAATCAATCATGACATGGTAGCTAAGGTGCGGCACATGATTGATGATGATTGGCTGTACCTTGCCAAGTTGTCGAAGTGTCAGAATTCAGAGATGCTTCACCAGCAAACAGGTCCTGTGGCTCGGAAGACAGAGCAATTAACAGAGAAGACAAACTTCTGTTCGGATTATGTGAGGTTATCAGCACAAAGAGCTCTCCTGTCATTGAAGTCCATCCCAGTTGCTGCACGAAGAGGTCTACCTGTACTAGTCAATTGTCAAGGACTATTACTAAGCATCCCAGTATGTGGACCCTTTCTCTAATTGGTTTTTTTATGTTTCTGACAAATTATTAATGATACTGACTTAGAATGGCTGCATAACCAACCACTGGGTGCACCTGCCCTACCATTTTCTGGCTCAAATTCTCCTCTGGTGGAGGAAATTTAATGGCCAAGTTACAAATGGGCAACAATTAAATCTTTAATGGCTGTTCTCATCCCTTTACACTGGGTCAGAGATGTCTCACTGTACATCCTGTAGCACCTATGGGGTTTGTGTTTTCTGTATATTCATCTCTAGCATTAGATTTAAGTATGATTGTGCATTCAGCAACTAATTATATTTGTAGTAACTTACCACCAGTGAACCACTGGTTGATGGTTCACTGACCTATGAATTTTGATTCAGTATCCATGGCCAATTGTATTGTTAGATTGAACTTTTTTCATACCCTCATATATTGAGCATGAACAACTTTAGTTTCTTTACAAGATACTATGCTATTTCTGAGTTATCAAGATCTACCCCATTTACCTACTTCCTGCAGCTCTTTCTGTTTTGATTTTTTTTTTTAGGAACTGATCTTCTGTCTTTTATTCCGAGACATTTTATTTTCTATGAACCCAGTTATTTAAAATCAACAAATTTGCTTTTATCTGCTTAATTTCTCTCCTTTTCCCTCCTCCTATGTTTTTCAGAAAGCTTTTTCCATGTCTACTTTCCCCGCTGAGACCCCAGGTGTCCATTGGGTATTGTTTAAAACAACTTGAAAATATGAAATGGCAGCTTTAAAGTTTACTTATTTTAATATATATTTTTATCTGTTTGGGATTGGTATCCATGTCTTATTAGGCCTGACAAGCTGTTTTATTCTTTGCTCCTTGCAGAGCATTTGTTTCAAGCATTGTCCTTGCTTAATGGTATCTGCTGCATTCAAGCCCAGAGTACCACTTGGAGGAGGTCATAGTTCATTTATCTAGTATCTTAAGTTTTACTTTAGTGGATCCAACTGTTTTATAAGCAGGCGCTCGCGCACAAATTTTGGATTTGTAACAAGTCACCTTCAAGAAAATTATGTAAAGTTGAATATCAATTATCAAGTCACCTTAAAAAAATAATGTATTAAGGTTATCAAGTTCTCAGCTCCACTGTAGTTTTGGATTATCGATCCTTCATAGCATGTATTTTCTTTCTTTTCCTTCCTGGTGGATCCAAAATTTTCCTTTTATTTGTACCATGACTAATTTTATCAAGGGAACCTTAATCTGACAGATACAAATTCGAGGAACGGGAAATTAAGATCGAAATTTTCAGTTTTCTTTTCTTTTCTCGGTAACTATGTATGGTTAAACAACAGGTTCAGCCCTCTGCCTTTTAAAGTTATGGGTTAATGGAGGTCCCTCAGATTTCTGATTCAGCAAGGGGCTATACATGTACACGGTGATCTGGAAGTGTGGCATTGTCTTCTAAATATCACCACCATCACTGGCTGAATTAAAGGCAATACATAAAAAAGATGCAGGATTCAATAATTTCTACCCAAAAAAAAGTCATTCCCAATTAGCATTAATAGTACAAGTTCTTCAACTTCGAAGTTCATATTCGCAGCACTAAGGGCTTCTAAAAGCGCTCACAAATGACTTCCAATACAAAGATCATTATACAGAGAAGCAGGTCACATTTTGGCAATCTAAGAAAATGCCCAAAAACAAAGATCGTTACAAGAAGGCAAAGCCTTTAAGCAATTAAATTTTAAATCACTTGCCAATCCCAACTTTGAAAACTCAAATTGGCATTTTTGGGTTGTTTTCACTTTATGATCCTTTCAATGTTACACATCAAATCTTCGGTTTGTGAACTCTATCTCAATTATGATCACTGAAGAAGAGAAAAATAATACAAGGTGAGGAAGAAGTCATCATTATCTATCCCTGCCTTCCTGTTCCTTTAAAGAGAGAAAAGACGAGATCCACTGCTTCCAAGGAGCATCCTTTTGTTGCTCGACCCACGACAAAAAAGCGCTATCCAACAAGCAGAAGATATTTACATAGAGGAGTTGGTACCTCACAGGAACATACCGGAAATTTGCTACTTGAACGATCGGCCACACACCACCCTCCAGTATCAATGCTGGGAGGAAATCCCTTTTCACATCTTCCTTCACTTGAGCAACACTCTTGCCGCTGGAAAATCCCATATATGTGAAAAATACAAACAAATCAAGGGGACCAAAGATAATGCTGTCCATTGCCACTTTAGTAGCGACAAACTGCAATGACTTCGGCTGTAGATGAAGTTTCAGCCTTATTAATCGGTCCAAGCCTTCATACCTACATAGAAACAGGATAATAGATTGTTAAACATGCACTATATATGCTCCACACATTATCTACAAAATTTACATAAACAAGCATGCGTATCATACAATCCTTACAATTTAAAAATTTTCCAGATATTAAATTATCACTGCAGCAATCATTGGGGACCTATATATAGGTCTTCTGGATTTCTGTTGTGAGACATGTAAGAAACTTAGTTGCAGGAATTTCCTACGCTTCATGCCATTCCCACAAACAAAACTGCAGTGTTACTTTGAAACACTTATTTAAAAACCGAGTCGTTATTAGCCCAACAATTATCTTTATAAGAACAACATTTTTTTTCAAAGGAGAGCCATAAATTTAACTACAACTCTATAAATTTTGAAACACTGCTTCATAAGTGGGCAATATAATGCAGCTGGAAAACAAAATTCATGCAAAGTTCCAAAGAAACAAAAGAGAAAAGACAAACCAGAAGTGGCCAACTGGTCCAACAAAGCCAAACCCAAACAAACTTGTGATAGCTACACGTTTCCAATTGATTTTGAATTTTAAATCTGCATCCTGTTACAGGAAACAGAGATTAAAGTTCTACTTGTGCAGGGAATTTGGTAGATACAAAAATTCATACAATTTTCACATCAATAGCTTTAGTACTGACAGCGACTTCAGCTATTACATAAAAAGTTGAAATGCCACTGCTGTCATGGCATCTACAGAAGGGTGGGAGATGATCCTTTTCCCCTCTATTTTTGTTGAGCAAACGTCCACGTCGATGAATAAAACTAACTGTAACCACTAAAAATGCAGCCTCAGAGCTGAATGTATCAGAATGCAAGACTCTTAACTCTAAACAGTTTGTCCTTGGCCCTAACAAGGAAAATGAAATACTCACAACAGATTTCAAATGTGTACATTACTTTGATTGATTCGGTTAGTGTGATATTGATTGACAATACAGGACTGGAAGACACAGGACAAAAAAAGTTCACAGTTCAAATGTTGAAGAAAGACACAAAATATTTACTGCAAACTTGATGCTCCCAGTGCATTCATTTGACACACCTTAAACTTGGGAAAATAGTTTATAGATACCACAATCACCATAAAGAGCCAGACAGAGGGGAAAACAAGATTATAAAATCCAAATAATCTCGAAAACATTAGATTCAACTAAGGGAAGAAACCCAAGTATAACAGAATGTTGCACAGACATCTTCTTGCTACAGAGATTGGGAACTAATTTCTAGGGCTGTTAGGAAGAAAATGATAGTAAATAAAATGCTGGAATTTGTTAGTGTGTCTCATTTCATCCAACTAAGTGAAGTAGTTGTCATATTATTATCCATCAAAGCATAAACAGATCATGGGCACAATGTGAAGTCCCTTTCCCAATGTTTTTAGTTTCAAATAGGTTTTGCCTAGAAGTTCAGCTAAGTACCTTAATGTCTGGTACTATAATTACTATAAAAAGAAGGAAGATTTTAAGAAATGTATCTACTTCTTTTAATGGATATTTTCATTCATAAGAACCTGAAGTGGTTATTAAGTTTGTAAAATGGCTATAGTGGTAACTAGTTCTCCTAAAGCTGTTTGCAAAAACAAAGAATCTTTTGGTGAAGTACACTGTGTATCAGAACAGTGCGAAGTAGCCCATGCTTACTGAATATGTTTCTCCTGCTATAAAATGATAAATCTAAATACATCATAAAATGACATTTCTACAAATTTTCTTATATATATATATATATATATATCACATAAGTGCTACTGCATCTGCTGGTTATTCTTGCCAGATTCATCTGCTAGCTGATGTGGCATGCACTATCCTTCTCTAAGTTCAAACCAAAAGAGACTCGATTTGTCTATTAATCTAGTAGCTTTAGTATTTTCCCTACCATGCTATGCGATTAACTCAAAAGACCAAGATCAAGGTTAAAATAAGATCACAAGGACCCAGTTATACCCGACTTCCTTGAGTCATGGACTCATGGTTCACTGTGGATGAATTAGTTATTGAAAGCGACATTTTATGCTCTGCACATGGTAAAAGTTTGACAACCAATAAAACCTTCAACAAATCCATAACAATCAATGCTACAAATTTCCTGGTATATATCATGCAGTTCTTTTCATTCTGAAATCCTTATCCAAAAAAAAAAATAAAATCATTTCTGAATGATAAATCTAGTCCTTCAAGCGCTACATAAAACATAACCGGGCAATCAATTTCCATTGCTCTTAGAGTGAATAGTCCCTAAAATACATGGGGATGAAATAATATTCAGATAAAGGAGGAAGGTGCACATACGTATAAATTACAAACCAACTAAATGAATGAAAGCTACAAAACAACAGTACTTCAAATAAACAAGCTATGTGAAATGTGAATAGAGGAGACACATACAAAGGGATAAAGGAAACCAGTATAAGGACTAATTTAAATAAAGATACCACCAGGATAAGCGAATCTCAGCAAGAATCCATCAACAAGCCCATGCTAAAAAGCCAAAGTTGCAGATACCCATTACACAAAATAAAGGATTCTGATCGAAGAAAGGGGGATTACAGATACCCAATACCTTATATCATGTATCAAAGCCAGATACAGGAAATACACACAATCTTGGGGTTCTAGTAAAGGGTACTCACAGATATTTGAAGACGTTTTTTGGCTGTAGAGTGAGTTATGGATTGGGCAGCAATATCGCCAACACCCCAGAGAAATCCGGAGCTGATGACTTGGGTCTTAACCGGATGAATAGATAAGCATTTCTGGTACCAATTCCACAGCTTCAACATTATATATGTATATGTGTGCGTTTGCTCCTCTCTGTGTGTGTGAGAGAGAGGGAGAGGGAGAGGGAGAGGGAGAGAGAGACTATAGGATTTGAGCAACCATGGTTTACATACGACTACCTTGGCGGCAGGTCCGACTTACATGATACATCTATCTCTCATTGATTTTAGAAACATGGATGGATTGAATTCAAGGGAATTTGTTTTGCAACAACATAAACGTACATGCAATACGAATAACACATGACCGAACTCCTGTCATTTGACCAAAATATAAGATGCCCCCTTTTAAGTTCTACCATTTATGGCAATGAAACTTAGATTGCTTTCATATTTAGTTGTGGTTTGTTTGGTGGGCAGGGACCATTAGATTCTAATTATTTTGTTAAACTTAGATGAAATATAAATTAACAAATTAATAAAAAATTAAGGTAGCTATATAATTGTATATGTTTTGAGTATTACTATTCTCATTATCATTTTTGTCATCTTCCCTCCGTTTTAACAGGTCATTATTACGTTAGCACTTCATGATGATTAATACTCACAAGACAATTGAAATTGAACTTTCATATTATCTATTATTATTTATATTGATGTGATATTGTCCATTAGATTTGAAATTATGCCACAAAAGAAAACTGATAAAAGTGATGTGTGGCCAAGAGGCAATGTACTACATTGAATGGTAATATTAAAATGGTAAAAATGTTAGTAAGATTTGCATTTTTCAGGTTATAATTTAGAGAGATATATAGCAAATAGACATGTAGCTTTAACATATGTGTCATCCACTCTATATGTAACAATACTGGCTCTTCCTCTTTTGTAAAGAGGGGGTTAAAGCAAAAATGATGATTCAAAAAAGAAAAAAAAGTGAATATATTTTCACTTTAGCATATTTATATTTTCACTTTACACGAGAATAGATTATTCATTGTTATTTGTTAATTCCGCTGCTTTTTTGAGAGGGTATAATGTCATTGTTTAAAATTATAAATATTTAGTAACCAAGTATATAGGATAAAATTTAGCTGTATAGATTTTAAAGGGGGTAAAATATA
This sequence comes from Hamamelis virginiana, assembly GCA_017140935.1. Taxonomy (NCBI): domain Eukaryota; kingdom Viridiplantae; phylum Streptophyta; class Magnoliopsida; order Saxifragales; family Hamamelidaceae; genus Hamamelis; species Hamamelis virginiana. The sequence continues at coordinate 750,983 of JAESVK010000801.1, read as the reverse complement.
ATTTATATATAAAAAAATCGTGTCATATTATTTGTCAACCTGTAAGGAATATCTCTGTGTTTAAGACGAAGGCTTTATAATAAGAAAAATACTGTAGCACCAGACACTTTAACCCGAAATTAAAAACCATCTTGATGTGTCCTGCTTTAAGTGTTGAGGTATATCATCTCAAACTGCTTCCCTCTTTTTTATATACCACTCAAATTACGACATGTTAGGGTGGTTTTTAATTTCGAATTAAAGTGTTGGGTGATATAGAATTGTTGTTATAATAATTTGCACAAAATTAAGAGGGTCAATCAAGCCACACCGAGCTTGAGCTGAAATCAGCCCCACCTACCAAATAATAATTCTTAACCTCTAATTCATGGTCAACTCCAATTTTTTTATTTTTTGGGTTGTGGTGTGCTGGGGGAGTGTTTAAAGGGGAAAAGGCCTACTCCAATTTAGTACATATGTTTTGGTAAAATTTAGCCATTTGATCAATTTGTGCTTGGCCCAAATTTATGCTGACACTGATTAAATAACTAATTAATATTTTATTAAAAATAAAATAAATATATAACGTTTCCCAAACAATGACTTGAACCCAAGGATTCAAGTCTCCAACTCTTTAATAATATAACCACCAACATAGCATTAACTTTATGAATTTAAAATACAATATAAATTACTTCGGCTTGGGCCTAATTTGGGCTAAGGTTAGCTAGCTTAGTTTGAGTAAAGCCCAAACCAAAGTCTGGGCTTAAATATTAGGCAATAAAAGAAAAATGCTCAAGTCTCTTTGAAAGTTAAAGTGGAGCAAAAATTCTCTCTAGAATGAATGGGAGAAAATGAAAATGATAAGACGATGTCGTTTCTTCACAGACACAGATTATTTTCTTCTTTAGAATTTTTTTTTTTTAATTTTTGAGAGGTGTTTTCATTTTTGACCTTGCGTATAAAAGCTAACGTGGCAAATTCTGGTCCCGTAGATACGTTCATATGCATATTTTGGCTTCTTCCTTCAAACTGGGAAAGGCAGCCTAAAAAATTTATCCCCCACACTCTATTTGATAATATTTGTGGATAAGATTTTCTAATGGATATCACACACTACACGAACACTGCTACAATACAACACACTTACATGGGGGCTTCATGCAACTCTGCAAAAAACCATGCATGCCCATACCTCTCTCTTCACTTTGGAAGTTGGAACTACCCAGAGCAAGAGGTACAAGCCCCCACAATTTCTTCAAATCCTTGGATTTTTAGTTTTTATTTTTCTGGTTCATGGGTATAATTTTGTTTGAATGTTGTGAAATTTGGTTTGTATTTCAAGCTCTCAAACTTCACTCTATATTTGTTCTGGAGAATTGATCTTTTTATCAACTTGATAGAAATTTTAATACCCAGATGGGATTTTGAAATACCTGGGTATTAAAATTTGGGTTGGATTTATTTTTTCCAGTTTTGCAAATGAGATTTCTTGATGTCTGCATTCATGAAAATCTGTTTCTTGAAAGATGTAGGTGAAGATAGTGATTGTTTTTATGTTGTTGTTGTTGGTTGATTGGCATTTGCTGCTAATTTTTGGAACTATTTCTCTCTGCTATTTACATCCCCAGATTTTATAAATTTCAACTCACTGAGAATTATGATTGATGAACATGATACAAAATTTATGCAAAAATGGGTGCTTTGATTTGAGTGATTCAGGACATTAGGTTTTGATCCTAAGGTTTGTGTTGCCAGGAACTTTGGCATCTGCTTCTTCCTTGCCTACTTTAGGACATTGAAGAGTGGTATTTGTTTTTTTGGTCTGAGTTCTTGTTTTCTGTAATTTCAAAGTATCAAAGGTGTTGAATGGCTCAGAATAGCAAGTTCCCATTTGGCTGTTTTGTATCAGTTTAATTATGGTTGCTCATTGTCTGCTATGGTATTTTTATTGCCAATAAGGATTAGTTTTGTTTCGGTTTATTACTGAAATTAACACTTTAATGGAAGACATGGCTCCAGTAAGTGTATCTCAATGTGAAAGTTTGGTGATTTACTTCAATCTATATAGTTTTTGCCTCCTTGTCAATGTAATTTCTCACAAGGCTGTCCAATGTTGCTTTAGCATTTTCTGCTTCTTTTAGTAGTAAATTTCCTAAACTACATTTAGGTCATGTTTGTCCTTAAGGTTAGATCTGCTTATCAAATTGAATCCAGTAATTAGCTGCACTGGGTTTCCACTTTCCAGCAAGCCAGTGTTGCATACCTCTATATGTTGAGTAAGTATTTTTTTTGCTACTTAATTTTGTTATAAGCAACTCCCTTAATTTTTATTTTCATAACATAAATATGTGAATTTCATTTTTGCCACCTAGTGCAAAGGCCCCTTATTGCCAATATGTGAATTTGTTTATTACAGCACTTTGATACGTTTCTAGTTCTCCCAGCACCTTTATTTCCAACTTACTATTGAGCGACCTAAGATGGAAAATTTATGCAACTAAACTGAGCCACTGTATAGTCTGTATTGCTTATGACTTGAAGAGTTGATGTGCTATGTAGTTATCTTTGTGAAAATTAATGTTATCCCGGGCTCCCTGCCCGAAAATTGCACCTAACTAATCTGAAGCTTTCATGTAGTTAATTTGTTTTTAACCTTCTAGAATTCATTTTGATGCCTAGGTACAAAACAGTGTTTTGCTGAAAATATGTTCAGCTGACTTATCCATCCAATCCAAAACTTTGTTGATGCTGCGGTGTATTCTTCCGGTCTTCCCAGGATCTTTGTAGGAGGAGGAAGCTCTCTAACCATCTACACTGAGAACGTGAAGCTGGGTGAGAGACCAGATCTTTCTTCTCTGTAAATGACATGGTATCCAGAAATTAAATACAATCAATGCAGGAAGGCAGTTTGGTAAGATATTGAGAAGCAGTAGAGTGGACATGGGAGAGCTTGGGTAAGAAAGAGCCCAATCTGTCATCATGGGAAAGCACAAAGAGGGAGCAATAACAGGCAAAAAAGGGGTTCAAGCAGCACCAGTTATGGTATTATTATAGAAATTTTTTCTTTATTTGATTAACTTAATTATTCTGCCTGCATTATTCAATTGTTGCATTGAATGAAACTTGTAACGAGCCTTATTAAATTCTACGAGCACATATATTATTTACTAAACTAAATCTGATTACATATTTGTTCACCTTAGCCATATACAGGTTAGTTTCATATTGGATTCTTTAAAATTAATCTCCTGGCCTAGTTAAAATAAGTTGATATGTCTATGTGTGTATGTGTGTGTGTGTGTGTATACTAAACTGTCAAATTCTATTGCTTTTGAACTTTGCAGGAACCACATCCGCACGAGGATCAATCACAACTCATTTCAACTTCTGTGGATTCAAAAATTCAATCGTGCTGCATTGTATGTTTGGGCAACGATAGTTGCCGAACAGTTCGTTCAAGAACAAAACTGATGAGAATTTTGATTGAAAAGAGGAAGCCTCAAGAAGCCCATTCCATTTTCAAAAGTCTAACAGAAGAAGGTCATAGGCCAACTCTCATAACATATACAACTCTCATTCCTGCCTTGACCCTCCAGAAGCGTTTCAATTCCATTCCTTCGCTCCTCTCTAAAGTGGAAGAGAGTGGTATGAAGCCTGATTCAATATTTTTTAATGCCATGATCAATGCTTTTTCTGAATCTGGAAAGGTTGAGGAAGCCATGAAAATCTTTCGGAAAATGAAGGAGAGTGGATGTAAGCCCACAACCAGCACTTTCAATACCTTAATTAAAGGATGTGGGATCGCTGGTAAGCCAGAAGAGTCTATGAAACTGCTAGAGCTAATGTCACAGGAAGAAAATGTGAAACCCAATGACAGGACATATAATATTCTTGTGAGAGCATGGTGTAACAAGAACAACATAACTGAAGCATGGAATGTGGTATATAAGATGGTGGCATCTGGTCTGCAACCTGATGTTGTCACCTTCAACACATTTGCAAGAGCTTATGCTCAGAATGGGGAGACGAGTAGGGCTGAAGGGATGATATTGGAAATGCAGAACAACAGAGTTAAGCCTAATGAGCGTACTTGTGGTATCATTATAGCTGGGTATTGTAAAGAATGTAATATGACAGATGCCTTGAGATTTGTGCACAAAATGAAGGAGCTTGGGGTGCATCCAAATCTTGTTGTTTTCAACTCTCTTATAAAAGGATTTCTAGACATTACAGACACTGATGGAGTTAATGAGGTGAGTTCCAACCTATGATGCTTGATTCTGTGTGTGTGTGTGTGCGCGGCGCAGAATTATACTTTTTCAAAAGCTTCCATTTTGGAAGCATGCATGACATATTTATCAAAGCTCTAAGGGCAACAAAGCTGTGAAATTATACTATACTGAAGCTAGAAAGTGATCTTAAAAATTCCTAGTTTTGAAATTTGAGGAGTTTTACCTTAGATATATTTTTTCCTCTCTCCCCAGGGGCTCAAGTTGTTCACTGTTATCACAATATACTTACAGAATTTACCTCATATGGCTTTCCTCTGATATTGAAACAAATGATATATTCTATATCATTATTGAGAATACAGTGTGAAAGAAGAATGAAAATATGAAATCATCCATCGCTGTTACCCTAATTAATTGTAAGGTTCCTAATTTTCTTTCGTTTTCCTTTGTTGTCTTGGCACCAAATTAAAGAATAACTATAAAATGACAGATATATCAGTATTCATTCAGTATTATACTTCTTTGGTTTGGGAATTCTAGAAGAGACTTACCATGGTTTTAGTCATAGGATGGAATGGTCTTGTAATTAACATCTTCAACAGGGCATTGCATTCAATTCTATCATATATAGTACTCATGCAGACATCTGTTTTCTGTTGGTAATTGTGCTCAAGACTCGTGTTTGTGTCTAGTTTAAATTGTATTTTAAAAAGTTCAATCACAACAAGTCCTGGAAAAGAGAAATGTTCTATCAAGAAAAGAAATATTCTTGTTTCATATTTATTCCATAAAGCCTTAACTTATATGACATTCTAAATGTATTCAGTTTCCTCAATTTTCTTACGCAAAGAGTTACTTATGATAAGCCTGAATTGTACAGACACTGACATTGATGGAAGAATTTGGGGTCAAACCAGATGTGGTAACATTTAGCACCATCATGAATGCATGGGGTTCAGCGGGACTCATGGACAAATGCCTGGAGATCTTCGATGACATGGTGAAGGCCGGCATAGAACCCGACATCCATGCTTTCAGCATTCTTGCAAAAGGTTATGTGCGTGCTGGAGAGCCTGAGAAGGCTGAGTCACTCCTCAGTTCTATGGACAGATCTGGTGTGCACCCAAATGTTGTAATTTTCACCACCATCATCAGTGGGTGGTGCAGTGCAGGCAAAATGGAGTATGCAATGAGGGTTTATGAAAAAATGTGTGGAATGGGCATTTCTCCCAGTTTGAAAACTTTTGAGACCCTGATATGGGGCTATGGAGAAGCAAAACAACCATGGAAAGCAGAAGAATTTCTCAAAATTATGGAAGATAAGGGTGTTTCTCCTGATAAGAACACTATCCAGCTTGTTGCAGAGGCATGGCATGCCATTGGTTTAGTGAGTGAAGCAAAGAGAATCGTGAATGATTTAAAAGAAGATAAGGAAGTGATATTAAACACAAAGAAGGATAAGATACCAGAGGACAGCCTACAGAGGGTTAATCATAAGCCCAATATTAGTGCTTCATATTCCAATCTTTTGCAGATACCTGGTGTTGTCATGACTGATCAGAATAGGCCAGCCGCTGCTAACATAAGAAGCAGAATGGTTATGACAGGATCTGGGTCTTCATCTGTGTGCTTGTGGAATGCAACTAGATCCATGTTGTTTACTCATACATGTGGATTTGGGGCAAAACCATTGATTGTATCCCACAGGCAGTTTCAAGGGCAAATTGCGATTTGTGGGCAGCTTGTAAATTCATGTAGAATTGTGCTTTTAAAGTAACGAAAAGTACATGTGGCTGTGCTCATCCTATTTTTCAACTGATTTTTGATGCAGTGCTGCCATTCTGATTTGAGGATTTTTCTAGCTTCCAAGAATTTGAGAGTGCTGGGATTATTTGGTACTCAAAGCTGTAGATAGCGAGGAAGCCTCATTAATTACAGGGATTCTGCAAGATTGTAACACATACCTCCATTTCTGTTAGGATTGCTGATTTTGCAGGTCAATTTGTCGGTAATCATGTATTTGCTTTCACTGTATGTATACCATTGTTGATAATTCAGGGGCAGACAAAGATGCTGTCAATTTCTTTACGAATGTAATGAAAATACTTTTATATTGAAAGATATAAATTGTTTCAAATTTCACTTGTATCTTCTCTTGTCACTGCTTTCGGTGATTAACAATTTTACATGCACTATACTTCACTGTCAAGGTGCTCTTGCTAATCCTCTGGTTCTTCTTTGTCTCTCCCTTTCCATATGACTGGGATGATTATAAATGATGATTCAATTTCCCTCTCTTTCCTCAAGGAATTTCTCCCTTCCCTTTTTTTATTTTTTTATCTTCTCATAGTGATATATGCAAGACTATTCTTTTCAATGGCATGCAGGAGGTAATTGCATTATAGGACATGAATGAGATGACGACAACCAGCCTATCTAACAGGAGGATGCATCCCATAATGCTTTCCTGCATTTTGGATATTTAACCTCCATTTGGTTCCAAGAACGAAGGGGAAGTTTAATTTTTTAATTTTTTATTTAAAAAAAAAAAAAAAAAGACAATAAAAGGAAGCAATTTTCATGGAATTTCCTGTATTTTCTTCTCCCCCATCCCACACCAAAAAAATAAATATAAAAAATCCAAGATCCCCATGGTTATAAAATTTGTTACGGCAGAAGAATCAATTCAATGACTGAACATATAAATCCTATAATTCTATGTGAGAGACCATTGTTTGAACAATGAATGTATAATTAAAAAGTGACAGACCATTTAGTAAAATCATATATATATATATATATATATATATATATATATATATAACATGACATAATCAAAGTTTTAATCAATATTCTTTTCACCAATTTTCTTTTTAATTCTTCATTCATTTGAAAGAGATAATATCTATAGATAATTCTTTTTATGAAATAAAAAATACATTTTGATGATATATATAGTGTTAGACATGATAATTATATATTTTGACATTAAATACATTACTAATATAAGATATATTTGAGTTTGAATTTGATGTTGATTTGACGGATGATCATGGATGTTGATCGCAAATCCAAACTCATCAAATACTACATCAATGGATATATATATATATATATATATATTTTAAATCAATAGTATTACCTGTTCCCCTATGTAGGATCCATATGGTAGTGGATCCACCAAAAGCCGTGCCACGTGTTCTTGAATCGAACAGTAGACTACGTTCAGGGTCAACTTAACAAGTATATCCTACTTCGTCATTGTTCAATTTCACCAGCAACTGTTGCTCGAGTAGAGATGTTATCTCTACAGCTCTACTCTCCATTACCTTCACTGAAAAACCCTAATATCATCTCTACCAAATACTCCGCACCTATCAAAAACACCAATTTTCTAGGGTTTAAGCTTGCAAACCCTAGAAACCAACGCTTTCAGAGACTAAATTGCAATGGGTCCAAAGACTCCGCCGAAGAAACCAAAACAGTTTTACGTGACGGCGGAGGCGGCGGCGGCGATGGGGATGGCGGTGGAGATGATGGGCAGGCGGGGGAGAAGAGTGACGTTGCTGGGCCTTTACCAGAATGGTTGAATTTCACTTCAGATGATGCTAAAACGGTTTTCGCGGCGATTACGATATCGCTAGCGTTTCGATCATTTGTGGCCGAGCCGAGGTTTATTCCTTCGTTGTCAATGTACCCTACATTCGATGTCGGAGATCGAATTGTTGCAGAAAAGGTCGAATCTTTATTTTTACTTTGTCAATAATTTGGTTCTTATCAGTATTTTAATGTTGTTAAGGTTTGAATTTTTCATTCCTGATTTTGATGAATATGGTGATTGAACTGTCAGTTTTGGTATTTAGTGCGATATATGGCTTTGTTTTCTATGCATGGTTGAAGCTTACTTGAATTATAAAGCTTTAAGTTGGAAGAATAACAGTGGAGTTTTGGATTTTCTTTGGGTGTGGAGAGAGACACAGGATAAGAAGGAAGTTCAAATGTATATGAAGTGATAAACAGCTGAGGGGAAGTGTCTAATTTATTTTTTATGATTATAAAAACTAGAATTTTATTTTCTATTGCGTCTTATGAATTTTCCCATGGGCATTAATGCAAGTTTATAGCTTTGTTACCATATGAAATTAGTAAAGGGTTAAGATAGATGCGAAGGTTGAGATGGGTAGCAAACATAAGAAGGCTGACGTTTGGGTCCTGCTTTTGGGAGGGATTGTTCCTGCTTTTGAGAGGAATTGTATGGTGATAATTGGAAGTAGGATAATGTTTTTTTTTTTGGGTTGTTGGGACTGGGGGTTGGGATTGATTTAGGGTCTGTTTGGATGCAATTTTGAGGCTTGTTTTCTGTTTTTAAGAGTAGAAAAATGAAAATGTCAGAGAAAACGTGTTCTGTGCATGTGAATTTTCGAAAAACAAAATGACAAGGAGGAAAAAAAACCATAAATCTTAATAAAATAGAAAAAAATAGGGCTTCATGCTTCCAAAAGAGTGATGGTGAGTGACAACAGGTGGGATTTTGCTTTTTAGGGGATGCCTTCTCCAAAACAAGCTTAGCTATCTTGTATTCAAGGGGAAAAAGAAAAGAGGGCAGGTGGTGGGGGGATTGTTTGGGACGGTTCACAGATATAGTAAAACTAGAAAACAAACAAGACAAGAAAAACTATGTGTGTCCGACTTCTACAGATATCTTTAAAGATTAGTCAGTATCAATATGTGCCATATATATATTAGCTGTCTCCAGATATCAAACCAATTTTGTATATCTTTTTTCATCTTTATGTATAAATAGTTCATTTTAACTTTTTAATCAAGTAAGCATAAGGTTTAGTGCAACTGCTGAATACTACTTTAATGGTAAAAGGAACATGAGATATTCTATCCTTGAATTTTCATTTTAAAACATTGACATGAATATGACCTTATCTTCTTTGTTTAAAGTTACTATTTGTTATGATATTTAGTCTTAAAATTTTCAGGTTACATACTATTTCAGAAAGCCGTGTGCAAATGATATAGTTATTTTTAAAAGCCCACCAGCCCTGCAGGAAGTAGGATATACTGATGATGATGTTTTCATTAAACGAGTGATTGCCAAGGAAGGTGATCTTGTGGAGGTGAGATCCTAAACTTAATAAATATATTTCTATGTTCTTGTATGCTATGATCTTCTTCATATAAGTTTTTAGACGTATATTATGTGAAATTAAGCTTTCAGTAATTAATCCAGAACTGTATTCTAGTCTCTAGAAAAACTATCCCGAAGCACAGTGATGTTCTTTTTGCAAAAAGAATAGAGAAAAATATCATGGAAAACAAAAATTAATTGCAGATGATATCTGCCTCTTATTCCGTGTACTTTGTGTTGTCTTAGGTTCACAGACATTTTGCCATTAAGCCTCAAAGCAGGTAGATTGAAGTTACAAATAGGGGTCGTTTCAATACTCTCTCTCTCTCTCTTCATAATTTGAATCAGAAATCACACTTTCATGTTGGCTAGTGGGGTAGTAATAAGGATTGGTGAAAGGTGTTGGGAGAGTGATGGTGGCTGGTATGTGGTTTTGAGGGTTATGTGAAGGCATGGTTAATGGGAATAGGTGCTGGAGTAGATTGAAGAGGGACATGGATGGAATTGGTGTTGGCTTAGGTTGTGGTGTGATGTTAATGAGAGCTGGTGTGGGCTTTTATTGATGGTTGACATGAATTTGTGCGGGTTGTTGAGTGCAAATTTGTGGTTCTGTACATTTCCCAACAGTCCCACTCAACAAAATAAGACATGTCATCATCATACAAAAGTCCTCATCATCTCTGGTATTAAAATTAAAGGACCCATTGCAGCTGCCCAACCTCAACTATGACTACTATTCTCAAATTAATGAAAATAGAAGCATTTGCAAATGAGTACTTACTTATGAAGCATATTTAATCTTAAATATTTTCATGTTTGTTTGTATATTCTTATAACATCTTGATAGTTGCAATCCAATTGTGGCCATTTTTTTTCTTTTCCATCGCAGGTTCGTGAAGGGAAGCTGATGGTAAATGGTGTAGTGAGAAATGAAAATTTCATCCTGGAACCACCTTCTTATAACATGACACCAATTGTATGTTTTCGCATATTATGTTTAAGCTTGTTCTTTTCCTCTCCTTTTACTTCGGTTGGAGAAGTGTCACATGCCACAGTAGAAAATCTTCACAACATTGCACATAAAGCACCAACATAAGACTTTTTTTCAGGACGTGATTGATTTTGCAACTGGTTTATTTACATTATGATGCAGCGTGTACCAGAGAACTCGGTCTTTGTGATGGGTGACAATCGTAATAACAGCTATGATTCGCACGTATGGTAATATATTCTAATCTCACCAACAATGTATTTTAATCTTGCAAGTTCCCGGTGCAAAATTTCATGTTCATTGAGGCTCTGAGTTGCATGATTTTCTTCCTAGCTTCTTGCTGATTTTTGCATTGTTTTGCTGTTTAGGGGTCCCCTTCCTGCGAAGAATATAATTGGAAGATCAGTGCTCCGGTATTGGCCCCCAAAGAGGATTGGTGGCACGGTTCTTGAGACTGGTTGTGCTGTTGACAAGGAAGAGAGCAGTCAAGCATCATAATACAAATATGGCCTACAGATTCTATCCGGAGTAAAGGTGTATTATTGGATTTTTAATGCCTTGTTTTTCTTTTTTCCTCTCCATTGATCTGTCTCTCTTCCACCTTCATTTTCTTGTAAAAAAAAGAACTATTGTTTGAGAGAGAGAGAGAGAGAGAGAGAGAGAGCCATTCGGGCTTGCTTTTTTGAGGCCCTTTCTTGATAATGTAACGATGTAACTGTAGATTGACTCTTGTATTGATTGACATGTTTTTTCATGAGCCAGAGTCCTCTCTCTCTCTCTCTCTCTCTCTCTCTGATCCAACTGAATAAACCAAGGCAGAGCCCTCCAAAACTGTGGCCTGTGGCTAGCTAGTTTTCTGCACGCATCAAATTTCATTAATCTAATACCTTCAAGTTTGGATCTTGGGAACTTTGGAGGAAAAGGATTGGAAAAATGAAAAGGGTATAGAAAAGAATCAATTTCTATGTAATTCAATTTTTTTTTTCTCTCATAGTTTCCGAGATCCAAACATAACAAAATTCATAACCAGATGCATGGATTTTTGGAAGGCAAATTTATACATACATATATATAAGAAATTTCAAAACGACCAAACATCTCTGGCAAGTAATAGTATAAGCAATCAAAATAACAGTACTTAGATGTGAACGTATATTTCCATTTTTTTCCCCCTCATCAAGATGAAACCACATCAAGCAAACTTCAATACCATTTCCACCCCATTTTGATTAATATGAACTCAAGTAGCGGACAGTTCCTCTTCTGTGACGGGTGGACATGCAAGCTCAAACTAGCTAATCAAGGCTGTGCTATTGGAGAGCTATCCGTAAGTATGCACAATGCCAGTTGAACACCCCAGTCACTCAATCGTATGTGCATGAATTCTCTTTAAATTTGATGGGTTTGTTGTTACCAGAGTCAATGACGAAAGAGCAAGAGACGTGCCTTCGATGCTTTGATCTCACCAACTTTCCCACTACATTTCCTCGTGACCGGACTTCAAAGACTAACGTTGTCGGAACTCCACCGCTGTTATCTGAAACAGCTAAGCTCGCCCCGGCACCATATAGAGGAACCTTAGTTCCTTTCATGTTCACAGTCACTATCCGGTGGCTCTTTCTTGGTTGATAGTATTTCTTTATCTGCAACATAAATGTAAAATGGAGAGATAAGATTATCTGAATTTGAATTTGGTCTGCTATATATCTAGTTCACCCAAAAAGAAAAAAGGCTTCTAATAATTAAAATATCCTTTGCTCAAATAAGATGTCAATGGCCATAAGTGAGGACTGAGGAGTCTCGTAACAATCACAAAAACTCAAAAAACAAATAAATAAACTAACCCATGAAATTTTCCCGCCAAGAAATCATTCATGTCTACTAGGGTAAGTTTCTTAGTTCATGATGTTGAGGTAATAAATTCCTCACGAAATAGTTGGGGAAATGGCTAGTTTGTCCTTTTCATTGTCGTCCTTTTTACTGTTAGATCTTCAATTTTACAACAGAAAATGGTTGGCAATGCCAGAATTCTTACCAGACCAGTAGCAACTGTAATCTCTGAATACATAAGATTGACAGGTGAGGAGCTAACATGAATGCCAAAAAATGTGGCAGGGTTGTACACGCTCATCTTCAGTGAACAGTTTACTGTCAGCATCTTGGTTGGAACTCCCGTCCCGTCCGATCCTTCTCCAAAATAAAAGTTATGTACAGATAGGCTCTGGAAGAACAGGGTTCTTCATCAGTGGATCAATAATTCATGCAGAAAATATCATTCCCAATAAATATAAAACAGTCAAAAGTTAAAAATTTATCTTATGCCAGTAACATCTAGTGCATGGTAAGGAGAAGCAACTGTAAACAAATATTCAATAAGGAATCCTCTGTTCAGAGAACAAATCTAGTAGTTTTTTTTTTCAATTTTAGAGCAAGATATCGATGATAATGTTGGATCAAGGACTTCATGGATTCACTATATATATCTCTTTCTTAGGTTTCATTAGCTACTAGTAAGAACAGTTCTTGAAACTAACATAGCAGAATTTCAATATCCCACCAAGAAAAAAATAAAAATAAAAAAACCCACAAGACATAGTTCACAAAATTTTAGCCATGGTGGATTCTAAGGAGTTCATGAAAAAACTTAGCTATGCAGGATTCTCTATGAGGAGCAGAAGCTCATCAATCGTAAGGATATCTAAGAACTAGTTAGGATTACACCTACATTAAATTTGTTCCCCTTGTTTCAATTATAATAAGCAATGCTATTAAATTGCAATTCTCCTTCCTCCAATCCCCATCCTTGATCAACATGGTACCCCTTTTCGGTTTTTCCCTTTCATTCAAAATAAAATGGTCATCATTTTTTCAATAATTTTATACATCATTCGATATGGCAGTATATGGCCAATTTAGATATTCATCCAATAAGTTGATCAGCAGTATAAAATCAACCTAATCTTGTTACCTACTTTCAAAAAATGATGCATACATTTCTTAGAAATGAAGATATTTCATAGTTTTGAAGAGGTTTTTGCTATTTTTATAATGACACTCTGACAGTATACCACCACTCTTACCATGAGAAATGGTCATAGTATTACTTTTCTTTTGAATATGTCCCTAGACTAGTCAGCAAAGCCTCATCTGTATCACATGGGAGGCCTCCTCTTCGTGCTAATCAACTAACATTTTTACCAGCAAAACAATTGCCTAGAGAGAGAGAGAGAATAGAATTGTGTTAATTGGGCTTACCTTGACACTAATCCGAGCTTTGTAAGGCCTACTAGCACCCCAAATGATTAAACAAAACACAGTGAAAATCAACACGAACCCCAACAACGCAATCAAACACTGGCACCGTCTCGAAAACCCCTTATCCACATAAAGATCACCATAAGACCCTTCTTCCTCAATCACATCACATTCAGGCCACCCCTTGTCATTCCTCTTCTTATTCCCTTTCCTCCCCGATGCCGACCGGAAAGTCCCCGAAAACCGGCTCGCCGACGACGTCCTCGAGTGGCGCCCGTACGACGGGTGCGACGGCGACTCCATGGGGCTGTTGTAGACCGGCGTGGTCTGCAATGTTGATGATTTATCGCCATCGTTCGAGTCCCTTGATGGGCTCTGTACGTAGTACACGGGTCGTTTTGGAGATCTTGGCGACGATGGAGCTAGGCTTGTTACATCTGAATCGGACTTTCCGTGCATTTTCTTTCTTTATTGTGGCTCTGTATCAGCTTCGAAATATTACAAATGCTTCAGAAATTGATGATACCAAGGAATTCAAAGCTTCAATTCACCTCCTACCTTGCAATTTTTCAGTGTTTATAGGAAATTTCTCTGCTTTTGTGTTCTGAAAACAAAGAATTATGCACACACTCACACACTCCGTCCCTCACTCCCCAAAAGTCTCTGTATCTCTTTTTCTCTCTCTAGCCACCGTCTCTATCTTTCTTTCTACGTATCCAGGAATTACTCTGAAGAAACGCTTGAATTATCTAAGAAGAAATGATAACCGAAGACTAAAATTGACTTTCTCGGCAGTTTCGTTGGAGAAAACAGAGAGATTTTCCATGAAAATACAGAGATTCATCACATGAACAGAAATGCATGGCTTCACGAGGTCTAAAACAAACGTATATTTCAGAATTCGAAATATTTCTCAATAGGGACGTCTGATGAAATTCGCCAGCATCGTTGAGATCTGAAACAGTCGAATTTTCTCTCTCTCTGCCTCGCGAGAAAGGCGAAAACGGAACGAGAACGTTTCGTACCTCTCTCCCTCTCTGAACGACAAAAAAGCAGAGTGGGAGTTACACTTCTTCGCCACTGAGATTAGAGAGAGAAAGGAAGAGAGAGAAATGGGATTCTATCGTGAAAGGTTCGAGCGTAGGTTCGGTATGAGGCTCGCAAAAAATGACTGAGACCGAGCCTCTTCGTTTAATTACTCCACTAGTAGGCTTGTATACAAGTGGTCGGTACAGCTTTACCCTTCTGTTCGCTAACGTGTACTTTATGGATGAAAATAAAATAAGACTAATGGTAGATTGATAAAAAAATTTATCAAAAATTTTAAATTAAATGACGTGTCAAAACATTACAGCTTTAATTTTTGTGCATTTTTAAAATATATAAAAATCAAGATAATATAATTCCGATACCTCATTTGATTTAAAAAATTTGGTCTAAAATTTAATTCACTTGTATTTTTTATAAAGTAAAATAATGTATACTTTATCACGTTATAGTAGATAAGTAAATTGACAAAAATGCCCCCGTCTTATAGTCATTTTATTATAGTTACTTTTCTTCCAATGAAAAGTAATTTAAGACACTTTTGTTGTAATTTGGATTCACCGGTTCAAATGCATTAATGTCATTTGATATATTAAAGCTAAAATTTATCATTTTAAATAGTACTGAATGACAGTAATAATAAATTTTGGCATCTATGCATTTGAATAGATTAATGTTATATTTTAAAATTTTGACTCTTTTTGAAGAGAAGTATGATAAGTGTCATGTAATATGTCAAATTTGGCAAGTTCATTGTCAAAGTTTGACACTCCATCAGAACAAGTTATTTAGATAAAAATGCCAAATTTTAGAAATGGAAATAAAATAGCATCTCAATGAAGTTATTCTAATACTTTCACAATGCATAATCTCCTCATAATCATATATTCAATAGCAAAAAGGTGAGATTAGAGATTTAAATTATTATTATTTTTTTAATGTGAACAAGAGATTTGAATTTGGACCTTCATTCTTGAACCAAACTATAATTATACAGCCTTTATATATATATATATTGCCAAGTGATATACATTACTAAGGTTCATGGTTGGTTGTTAATAAAAAAAGAGAATAACAAATTAATCAATTCTCATTCATAAGAAATAGAATCCAGAATTCCATTTCATAAAGAAAAAAACATGAACCATTGAGCAAAAGTATGATTATAGAGCATTGAAAGTGTTTTTCTCCCTGTCAAAGTATCAGCAGTGCATTCAACACCAAGAGAGGAATTAGGGGGTAATAATAGGATCCTCTTCAAATTTGGTGGTGATAACAAAATTTTGAATTTTCGCATGGAAGTCCACTAATATTTATTTGTAAATATTAAATAAGTTTAAAAATAAGTCTGTACTAACTAACTAGCATTCTAGTACAAGAAAATCAAGAAATTATTTTCATATATTTCAACTCAAAAAAGTGTTGCAAAAGTGTCTTACACGTAGTGATGACTCCTTCCAGTTCAAAACACTTAATTAGAGCAATAATTGAAAAATTGTACAATTTTGTTGCAAAAGCAGGTAGTCAACACTTAATTAGAGCAATAATTGAAAAATTGTACAATTTTGTTGCAAAAGCAGGTAGTCAACACTTAATTAGAGCTATAATTGAAAAATTGTACAATTTTGGGCCCCAACTGATTAGCTTTACTTTTGTTTGCACATGCGTGTAGAAAGGTGTTGAGATGCGGGCAAGCAATCACACGTGACAAGTTCGCAGTCCGTACTGGATTAATAATAATCTTGGAGATGAGGAGACATTCCATATGCATTATTCTCTCATAATTTTTGGTTCGTTCAACTAACATTCTTCAATTGAAATAGAGATTATTTTCCTTAAATTGCTTTCTCATTCCTTCATTGCTCGTGGATCTCCATTTTTTGTTGCATGATATAAGACGGAGTCTAAGGCAATCATGAAGCATCTCCATTCAAATAACATCCCCCCATGAAGAAGAATTTTCCCCATGTGATTACTCTATTGTCCATATCTCTACAAATTATATTGACATTCTAATTTTAAGGATTTTAAAAATCCTATTTTATGTTTTTTCTCCCCCATAATTGAAGAGTGGAGATCTTTTGTTTCACTTTTTATGTATCATTTCCTGTCCTTTTTCACAAAAATCCACTTTGAAAATTTCACATTTTAACAAATATTTATATTTATATTTTCAAGGTAGACTTTTGTGAAAGGGAACATAAAATGGTACATAAAAAGTGGAACAGAAGATCTCCACTCTTAATCGAAGCCTTCTCTCCATTGTGAAGCCTTTTTAACAAGTCCTGTACATCTCTTGTCCATGCTTGGAAAAATTTTGTATAGACTTAAATTGTTTGATAGTGGCACCATTGTTCTGAAATTGATCTGTTTGCCAAGGTGTAGTTCTAGTGCCTCTTTTAGTGGTAAGTCTTTATTTTATATTTATATTCTTAATTAAACTTTAGATGGTAAACATGCACTTAAAGTAAGGAGTCTGGATCCTCTACTTGGGCTTGGATATGCTTGGGTGATATGTTATATCTAGATGCTCTGTTTTTTACTTGGGTGATGCACAGATGATCTAGATCATGACACATCATCCAAGCACCAAGCAAATCCAAACAGATAATTCTCATTCTAAAGTAAGAGCATCTCCAATGCAAAAGTCAAATTTGACACTACTTGATGCTATAAAGCTAAATTTGGCATCAACTAGTGTCATTTGAGTTTAGAATTTAGTATCAACTATTGTCTTTTTGAATGCCAAATTTGATTGTTGCATTGGAGATACTCTAAACCATTATTTTGAAATTGTTTTGTGGAAGCTCATTTTTAAAAAGTGAAGGTATAAAGTAAACCTAAAATTTAAGCATGGGTGGAGTAGCACTTTAAAAGTCGCTAGCTAAATGATTATAAAGTCATTTTACTTGAAATTTTGAGGTCCTACGATACTCCAATAAGAATCTCAGATTTTTCGTATCCCACTTACAATAAAAAAAAGTCCTCAAAATATGTGAACTTTTTTAAAAGAAGGTTGATTTTGGTGGGACTAGTGCACTTCAAATTATTCTTAATATTTTATTTTATTTTTGGTTAATTGGAATAAGTTTTTGAATTTTTTTTTTCTTTATATCTATTATGCTAATCTATGAAATTTATAAATAAAGTGCTACATTTATTATTGAAAAAATTAAAAATTATTTTAATTTTATAAAATTTATTATTTTAATTTAAGTTATTTTAAAAAAAAAAAAACTTTTTACCTTAATAGTTGTTTGAACTTAATTTTCAAATATTGTTTTATTTTCTGTATAAATTTGTTGGCTTAAATAAGAGAGAAAATAAGAGGCATGTGGTACAAGTTATATGCACTACAAGTTACTGTAATTTTATTGTAAAATTACAATAAAATAACTTAGTAATATTGTACATGTGGTACTTTTGAATAGGAGCAAAAGACTAAAAAATTTGCACCGTTTGGATTTGTTTTTCATAAGTACTTATTTGCTTTTTAAAAAATTTGCAATACATAATTTCTTAGAAAAATTTTAAAAAAGCAAATAAGTACTTATAAAAAGCAAATCCAAACAGTGCCTTAGTAATCAGAGATTATCATCGGAACCTATGCTTCTGTTCATCACCATTCGACTCTTAATTAATATCACACACACATACTCACAAGAATTTATTATATGAAAACAATAAATGAAGGAAAGTGGGGTAAAGTAGGAAATGAAAGCATCATTAGGAAGGCATGTATATGTGTAATAAAAAATTACGTTTGGCTGCAAAGAAAATGATATAAAAGAAATTCAATTAAAATTTGAATCTATAGACACTGAAAGTTTTCAAGTATTTGGAATGAGAAAGATAAGATTAAAAACTACATTTTAGTTTATTTTCTTTTCGTTCAGCTTTCTTGGCAATCAAATACAAGTACAACAAGTAAAAGATTAAAAGGAATGAAAATTCACAAAAAAAATTGGCCTCAAAGAGAAGATTAGAGAGTCAATATACGGATTGATTCAGACATATGATGCAAAATAATAACATATTAATAATAATAAAAAAAAAGAGCATGAAAATAAAAAAGGGCCAAACAAAAATAATTTAATTCAAGAATTAAAAATGACATCTGGATGAACAGTATGTGGTATCATAAAATAAGATAAAAAGCTTTAGTTTCTAGAAGCATATATCACTACAAGAAAAACAAGCAATTGCAACGGAATCAAAGGCTGTTGCAAGAATTCTATTCTTGCAACGGAAAAAGCCATTGCAACTAAACTAATTTTTCTACTTTATCAGTTTATCTCCCACCGTCGCAATTTTGCAGAAAGTTGTGAAATTTGTATATATATTTTTTTAATTTATATTGTCATTGCGACGGCATTAGCCCTCACAAAATTAATAATGAATAATTTTATTACTTTATACGGTATATGAGAATTAAATATAATTTTTTATCAAAAAATTACGTATTTTTGCAACAATCTATGCCGTCTCAATGTTTCCCCCCAAAATACACCCCGCACATATGTTCTCCATCTTCCCTCTTTCCTCTTCCCTCTTCCCTCATCCCTTTCCCTCTTCCCTTTCTCTCTCTCTCTCTCTCTATGAGTACTAGCAGAACAGGGTTTCGAAGGAACCCTCCCACTACCGATCACTCCCACCACCGCCATCTTGAAGGGTGACACTCTCTCGCTCGCTCTCTCTCTCTCTCTCTCTCTCT
>JAESVK010000801.1:690858-720767 GCA_017140935.1 Hamamelis virginiana | reverse complement strand
TGGGTGAGCAGTGTAATTCATTTCCATTATAGACCAAACTCAGAATTGTATTTGGGTGAGCAGTGTAATTCATTTCACTCATTTCCTTTATAGACCAATGCCAAATTGAATCACATGGGTGAGCATGTAATTCATTTCCATTATAGACCAAACTCAGAATTGTATTTGGGTGAGCAGTGTAATTCATTTCACTCATTTCCTTTATAGACCAATGCCAAATTGAATCACATGAGTGAGCAGTGTAATTCATTTCCTTAATATTTGGGTGAACAGTGTAATTCATTTCCATTATAGACCAAACTCAGAATTGTATTTGGGTGAGCAGTGTAATTCATTTCACTCATTTCCTTTATAGACCAATGCCAAATTGAATCACATGGGTGAGCAGTGTATGGTATCATACAATAAAAGCACAGTACCAAGAAGAATAGTTTTGCTTCATCTAAAAAAAAATAATTCATTATATATTATATAATAGTACAAGATTAATCAATTCAAAATATACATTCAAATATTAATATTACAGAAAAATTAATTACCAATACAAATTGATAGGAAAAAATTTTAAAACAGTAAGAACAAACAGAAAATTGAAATGCCATAAATTCCAAGCGAAATAAAAAAGCAAAATAGCAGAAAAAGGGTGAAGAGGGTCGTCAGATAGGAGCGAAAGACTAGAAAAGTTAGTAATCACATAGATTATCATC
The DNA here is from genome assembly GCA_017140935.1 of Hamamelis virginiana. Lineage (NCBI taxonomy): Eukaryota > Viridiplantae > Streptophyta > Magnoliopsida > Saxifragales > Hamamelidaceae > Hamamelis > Hamamelis virginiana. The sequence continues at coordinate 720,060 of JAESVK010000801.1, read as the reverse complement.
TGAACTATGCTACTGTAAATCATCATTCGACCCTCATGTTATTTCTCAATTAATTAAACAAAAAAAATTATTGATAGAAAATAATAAATGGATGGAAATGGGAAAATGCAAGGAAGAGAGAGCCTCAGAAGGAAGGCAGGTATATGTGTAATCATGAATTCTCATATGTTACAAAATACCATTTCTATCATCACCAGCGAAAACAAAATTCCAAAAAACGGAAACTAAAATCATTATGTTACGTTTGGTTGCAAAGAAAATGATAGAAAGGAATATAAATCAAATTTTGAATCAAATACATAATGAAAGTTTTAAAATATTTGGAATGAGAAACATAAGATTAAAATGCTTTCTAAACAACCAAACGGCGATAAAAAACCTAAAAGATTAAAAGAAATGAAAATTCACAAACAAATTGGCCTCATAGAGAAGATTAGAGAGTCAACATTTCGATTGATTCAGACATATGCTTGTCTTTATAAAATGTTTATAATCATCGGCCAATCTATACAATGCAAAACAAAAATATATTCATAAATTAAAAAAAAAAATGGAAAGAAAGAGAAAAAAAAAAAGAAGACGAAAACAAAAATGATATAATTCAAGAACAAAATATATGAAACAAAAATTAATTATACTAATTTAGGAGGGGACTCAGAATATGGGTGGTGATATATCAGGATGGTCGGCAAGGCATGTATACACGCCATTACGACGAACGAGACCTTTGATACATAATCATCACCGTCCCTGCTTTCTCTTACTCAAGAATAAAAACTTACAAATAAATATTCAAATTAGATCAGAGGAAGACGGAATAGAAATCAAACTCTGCTAACAATCGGACAAAAAATCCAAAGGGTGTTACAAATGACTGCATTCAAAATACAGATCAAACCTAAGTATGTGCATGTAGATACAGGAAAATGGCGAAGTACGGAGGCAATGTCATTCAAAATATATGATAGCTGCGCTTTCAGGCGAAGCCCTATCGTTCCGCTTACGATTCGTATTGCTAACGATGAATCAAAACGCAGCAGGAAAAGTTATCCAAAGCCGAACAAAACCCTAATATAGAAGAGCGGATGTAAGAACCCAAATATATGAACGGCGATAAAACCCTCGGATGAGCTTTGGATTTAAGAGGCGTAAACCCTAATATAGAAGAGCGGGTGTAGGAACCCTAATAGATGAACCGCGAAAAAACCCTCGGTTGCGCTTTGGATTTATAGAGGCGTGTTAGTGTTAGGGTTTCCACCGCCAATAGGATTTATTTTGGTTTTGGAGTTCGCTAAAATGCACCGGGATGCGTATTATAACTTGCCGCTCTCCTCTGTTCTAATTTGGCACTGTTCGGAAAGACTTAAAAACCGGTTAAGTAAGTACGCTATGACCAGGTTTTCTTGTTTCACAGTTTGGTTACTGTAATTCAATGAGATAACTAGTTTTTCTCGTATTAATTTTTCTGCCTTAATTATTTGGTCCACCGTTACAAATTATTGTGTGATGCATATTTAGAAAAATTCACCCATAAATTAGATATTGTACTTATGAATGTTATATTTGTAAAAAATCACAATGATCCAACGATCAATTTTTCAGAAATGTTACTGAAAAAAACTATGATAGTTTTTAGCTGTTATAGTTTTTCATAGTTATATTTTGAAATTCCGGCATTGGATCATGTAAAAATCACAGTGATTCAACGATTAGTTTTTCAGAAATGTCACTGAAAAAATCTATGACAATTTTTTTGTGAATACAGTTTTTCATAACTATATTTTGAAATTCTGAAATTGGATCACCATGATTTTTGACGTGCACGACATCCATAACAATATCTAATCCAACGATCAATTTTGAAAAATATGCATCTTACAATGATTAATAGCCCTTAATATAGATGTAACTTTTATCCGCACATATGGACTTGATTATTACTGGACATTTGAATAACATTATTGTGTATGTGTTTTTTTTTTTTTTTTTTCTTTTAATTTTTTGATAATTGAATAACGTTGTTGAAAATCCTATAGTTTATTTTTAAGAAAATGATTAGAGCCATCATCAATCAAGAGGTAAAAATTTATATTAGGTATAATATTTTGTCCATGTCTTAAATGGGAAAGCAAATATAGCTGGTAACCAACCCTTACCCAAGCCCTTACTCAAAAGAAAAATGTCCAAAAATCATTCTCCAATCATTACTTCAATCAAGCTTATACTAAATTTGAGTTTTACTCAGACTCTTACCCAAATTGAGTAACAAAAATATGATCGCTGGTAGCCCTCCCCGCTCTCCCTCTTCTTTTTTCATCCATGACCGCCTTCAGCCTAATAGCATAGGGCGCTCTCTCCCTCCTTGTTGGGACTGAGATGGAGATGCAGGAAAAAAAAAAGTTATACATATATATATATCATAGGGTAAATAGCGTAGGGGGTGTTTGGGAGGCAAAAGCAATAAAAAGAAAAAAAAAATAGGAGGAAAACATAATTTGTTGGGCCATTCGATCAAATCAGCAAAAACTAATTGTGGCCATTAGATGCAACAGATGGTGGAGATTGAAGTTGCACAATAAAACTCACGGGGGGTTAAGTTTAACTATCCGTTTGGATCGAGTGAGTTGGAGAGAAGAGGAGAAGATTTTAAGGTGTAAAAACTTTCCCTTCTCTTGATGAGATCTTCTTCTCACCAATTCTCTCAATCCAAACATAGTGTAAGTGATAACCCGCAGCCCATTTCAGCCAAACCCGCTTCTTTCTATCTAAAATTGCTTTTCACAAACACAATCAAGACAAAACATGGCCTAAATCTCGAGGGGAAAAACAAAAAAGCAGATACCAGAAGATTCAAACCATGAAGAAATCTAAGAAATTTTCTCTTCCTGAACAAATGTAGCACAGCAAAACCCATCACCGAGTTTGATTCGAACATCACAATTCACAACATCATGTTCCAAAACTTAAAACATAGAATGACAAATTTTCTCTTCCCTATTTCCTTTTTCTCAATCTTCTTAGCAAACAAACAAAAAGGGTATACTTCTTTTGTATCTGATTCCTCCGTGCCATTTACAGTGAGATAAGAAAGTCATTGAAGTAGAAGCCAGTGTTTGAGGTTCTTCACCAGCGGCAGAGGGACCGGAGTATAGTTCCAATGAGGACCGAGCAGTGCTCTACCTTGCTGATACTTAGGTGGTGGTCCTTCACCACTCATCTTCAACCTCGCCACTGCATATATGAGATCCCATCATCCCAAGCATTATCCTTTGTAAATAACGCGACGTTAAAATTTATCTTCTAAATTAAAACTATCCCAAAGTTCGAAGTTGTATAGTATAATCAATCCTTTTTGGAAGTGTTTTGAACTTGGTTGATATCCGGGGGAATCAGGCTGTGGTAAGCGAGTTGTGGGAGCGGGGATTATCTCTTTAGTGATCTGTGTCTTTTTCTGCCAAGAACTAATCTCAGCCATCCGTTGCATCTAACAGCCACAATTAGCTTTTAATTATTTAGACTAAATCAGCATTGGCTGCCTAGATCATAGCCAATCAATATTAAGATGCTTGGACAGAATGAAAATCCTATCTGGGACATCAAACAGGATCAAATCAATATTAATAGGCCTCAGACAGAATGAAAATCCTATCCTGGATACCTAACAGGATCATTACTTGGTACTTCTAAAGTTCTAAAGATCATAGAAGTAAAATATTCCAATGAAGAGTTCAAATCTCGGAGAAATATCCCCTATCTTCAAAACTGAATGGATAAAAAATAGAGAATACCTGTGAAAGAGACTACGGAAAGTAGGAAACATGCAGTACCGAACCTAACAGCGGAAAAAATATAATCTGAACCCGAACAACCTATCTGGCAAGTGAAATCAACCAAACCTATATTTTCCAAGCAAACACTAACAACCTACATTTTACACAGCAACAAATTGTTACATATATGCCATCCATATGCTATCAGAATCTGACACTTTCCAACCACAAATAATTTAACAATCTAATTTCAGATTCCTGCAACACCCAACACAAATTGATCACGTAGCCATTCAAATGACTCGAAACACAACTCCGCTATAATTCTCGTGTCTTGGTCCTCAATTTCTGTCAGGTCTACTTCTGTCCACCTGCATAATTCGCGAATCCACTGTTGACAGAATCTGAGGCATTGACATCCCCCCAGAAACAACAATTTCTGCAATTAGAAAACATATGGCACGTGTTAGCTTATATTTATGGTATTCCTGTAATATATATGCATGCACGTAAAACACACAGGGCAACTGTCCTCCTGCAAAACCAGAGGGTGGTGGTGCTATGTATTAAGATATTGGTAGGGCCAGTTGCCACATAGACTATAGGCAAAGCCAGGTAAGAGTCATGTATGGCAGAGCAAGGAAACAATCCCTTTCCTACCTGACCTGGCTGCTCTGATTAAAGCAACAAATAAATATAGGAAACCCTCACCAATTCCTTCTCGAACAGATAGGTTAGGTCTGATAACATCCTTGCAATTGACCAGGAATATATCGCCAATATAAAGATGGTTGGTGGGAACATACACACAGCATAGCTCTTCCTCTCCTGAATAATTCTGGATTCGAAGATTAAAAAAAAGTTAAAAGATTTAAATGGAAGTGTTGTTTGAAATTCAGATAAGATAGACATAAATCATCATCAGCTATCATAATGCATGATAATTGTGGGATGATGGTAGTTTCACAAAAATAGTAGTAAAATACCCATACATAAACCACTTGAGGTTATGGTGGTGCCATAACATAGAAACTATTTGCAGACCTGCAGGATGACGGATGAAGTAATGAACCCAAATGCATATTCACCGATACGTGGATGCCTTATGATGGCCACTTCCTTGAAGGCCTGCGTGTTCTGATCTGTATTATATGGGATAAACTTTTAATAACCCTACCTAAATTTCAATCGATAAAAACATGAGAAAAAAGGATAAAAACAAAAAAACAAAAGACGCACCTGGCGATATGGCGGCACTAATTTGCTTGGAGGCATTGTAGATATGACGAACAAAGGGCATCCGTTTGATAAACCACTCCCCAAGGCTGAGAACAGATGCCCCCAACCATGATGACATGAACACCCCAACCAAAAATATGAATGTAATAGAAGTTACAAACCCAAGACCTGAAGAAGAAGCAAGAGCATGTTAAAAAATCCATAAGATGCGTGTAACAATTATTTATTGAGATGCATATAATTAATATTACAATAAATTAATTGACTGATTGTAAATGCTTTTGATCTGGACATTTAGGTCAGATGAAATATCCAAAATTTGTTATATATCTGCATTTGTGTTAACTGTCAAAACTCTAAAACATGGGCTATAAAGAACCAAACAACCAGCCCCCATTTTCTCACTTTCTTCTTAAAAAATTATATGGTTCTTAGTGCAGTCACATGTTCTATTTTAAAGATAGGAAATTATTGCCTCTTTTGTATCCTTCATGAAGCATTTGACCTTCATTCAAATACGGGCTAGAATTCCAGGGCAAGTGATGCAGGGAAAAGGTGAAGATAAGCCACATTCACTGACTTAGGGCGCCCGTTAGCATGAGCTTTTATTAAAATCACTTTTGGAGCTCAAAATTACACTTGATCTAAGAGATGTGATAATCACTTCTAGACAACTCGAAGGATGATAAGATGGTTAGCAAAATTTTCATACTAAAAGTAGTTGTGGCAAAAGCTAGGGAGTTGCAAATTTTGCCACAATCACTTCTAATATGAAAATTTTGATATGTAAAAGCATGATTTAAACATAACTCTAAGGAGATATGTGAAGAAATAGTTCTCTAAAGGTGATTTTAAGATGAACTAACACAAACATGCCCTTAATAGGTTAAAGAAGGTCCACTAACTTGGGATTATGCAAGAGTGAATTGAGTATGACCAACTAAACAAAAGTGTGAGGTTCATGTCAGAAAAATTGTGCCAATTGTCGAACCCTAGGAAGATGTGAAGGAATAATTTACCGTCAATAAGATTGTACAGGAATATGTTAGCGAACAAGAAAGAATAGAGCCAAAGGAAAATTTCTGGTCACCAAACATCTGATGGAGCCAAACCTTTCATCATCCATTTCAGTTTTTCTGAGATAACAAACAACAAGAAATCCTAAAACCCAAAAGTAATAAAAAAGGTGAACTTTTCAGATAAATTGAATTAAACTATAGATCAAACCAAGATCATTGGGCCATCACTTGAAAAATCAACTCCTGTCAACTATTGCTGTGTATGGAAAGATGATGGATGACGGCTATTCGGCTACCAATTCTACCGGTACTTAAATAGATGAACAGAAATAAGTTCTATCAAAAGTTGCTGTGACTTTTTAGTCTACTAGAGGAGTAACTTCATTCCGGGGGTGCAAACAGCCTTGCAACCTATCGCTGCAATACCCCTTAAATTGTTCAAAGTCATTGACTTATGCATGCTATGCAATCAATATATCAATTCCATACATTAACCAATAGGGGAAAAGAATCAGGAGCTGAAGGAATGGATATGCTTACCAAATATATCAATTCCAAGTTGTGCATAGATTGGAGAGAAAAATCCATCCACAAAGTGAATAAACCACCATGTTACATAGAAAGTGATTGCAATTGGAAGTAGGATGACACTGCAAAAGGGCAAAGAATGAGTAACTGTAACGCACACAGAACATAATAAGTCTGACTCTACGTGTAAGATGCAGACAACAATATAATTAATACTTACATGACTAATATACTTCTTAAATTTCCAACCTAAAATCCTAAGCTTGTAGGTGGAGGGCCCAAACAAGTACATGAAGACGTTCCAAGACCTATATCTAGGCGATGTGGGGTTTCAACACTCCCTTCTCACCTGCAGGCCGAAACAATATCAACGGGATGGAATGAACTCGAGAACAGGTCTAGACACGTGGAGATGTGGACCCAAGAACAATAAACGGGTCAGAACGAACCAAAAAAAAAAAGACTTGCTCTGACACCATGTTAAATTTCCAACCTAAAAGCCTAAGGTTTTAGGTGGAGGGCTCAAATAAGTATGACAAGACATGTAAAGCACTATTTAAAAACGGAAACAACTTCCTTTTCTGTCGATATCTATACAAACTGTGAGATTTCTAACTAAAGAATCTAAGAATCATTCTATCATTCAAATCATACACAATACAAAAGTAATTGACATAATAACCAACTGCTTATTCTTAATTTGATGTAAAGCTCCCTTATTCATCCAATACATTGCAACTAAATATAAATATTGGGTGATACAAATCGTATCGGCCAACACATATCAATATTTGAAGGGGTCGTTCTGCAATGTGGCCCGATATGGTATTCTGTTATACACCCTTACGGCCTGGTACCCTTATAAAAGGGTATGAAGCACATTTTTCTTTTTCTTTTTTTCTCCCTCTTTCCGATTTCCTCTCACTCCCTCTTGCACCTTAGATCTACAATATTTAATTGCAGATTTGCTAGATTTGTAATCAAATCTTGGATCCAAGCCTCAACACCAAAACTCCAAAGTTAATTTCCAAAATTTTGTCCTTTTTTTTTCTTCACTAATACAATGTTAAAAACTTTAATTGATGTCTAACCATAGATCTACAACTTTGAAAGTTAAATCTAGGGTTAGAACAATTATGTTACATATTAATGAATATTAGACATAATACTGTGCAACTTTAATGTATTAGTGTAATAAAGTGATTCGTTGATATCCGAAATATATTTAACTGAGGAAAAACACTGAACATGTTCATAATTGAAGAAAAAACAAAAGATTGAGGGTGAAAGAGCATGCGCACCATCCGGTCATGAACTTTTTTGAAGCCCAGCTCCTGACAACTTTGTAAAATGTCTGCACAATGACAATATGACAAACAGCATTTGTCAGATAGAACAACAGAAATAAAGACAGAGACACACACATATACACAAGCACAAGTACCAAAAGCTTTGGAAAAATCATTCCACAGGACTACAGGAGTATTAGGGTGTTAGTACAACCATAGAGGGAAAAGAAAAAAAAAATCCAACAGCACTATAAGAGAGATAGATCCCAAATTTTTTTTAAGAAATCAAACAAAAATTGAAAAAACTCATAAGGAATAGATACAATGACAACACCATACTTGATAAAAACATTGGAATCAAGCCAATCCTGGAACGGTCCTTATGAAGTTCTTTAACTCCAACAAACCCCCTTCCCAAACCCCAAAAAACACACACACATACACATACATATACACACAGCCCTTTTTGTTGGGATAAGCTAACCCTATGCCTATCTCATGGATGGACTTCCACCCCACCATACCCTTCCCCTTTTAAGTTGCAAGCAAGATGCAAAGACTCAGTCCAACAGACCCTACAGGAGAGGCAACTAACATGAAGTTTGAGTTATAGTATATATTGATAAGACTAGAGTAGGAATAACGACTAAGCTTGATCCATGGGGCAAGTTATTTGACACTAATATGTTTCAGTGATAACATATTTATGAATATACATGCATGTTTGTATATTAAGATCTGTAATCATAGCAAACCTTGGAAAGAACAAAGGGGCCAAAAGAAAGCAGACTCATTTCCTTGGAAACCACCGAATTCCATCAAACCTGGTGGAAGATTTAACTCCCTAAAGTTTGAAAGGCATTACATTCTGTGCATTATGCTTCAACTCACATCTTAAAACATTAATGCTTCATTTGGTCCACAAAAGAATGCAAGAAAGGAAAGAAAAATGCTTCATTATGGCTTCTTTTCTCAAACACTTGGAAGGCATTTTCCAGCCCTTCATTATCCAAGACCCTAAACTGAGGGTGGAAGTACTAGCAAAATGTGTATTGATTTAAGATTATCTTTTCACCGAACTCAATAAAACATCAAAATTGATGACTACACCAGCATCATAAGTACTCTGATCCAGACAATTTTGAATTTGGTCATTGAACCAACTCCCAAATCCAAGCACAAAGTCAAGTAAGTTATATAAAAAACAAGTAATGCTATACATCGCTACAACCAATCGCTACAAGAGATAAATGAGGGTAGTTTTGGGAAATCACCAATGGGTAGTTTTGAAAATTCACAGCACTTGTCTCTAGTAGCGATAGTTGTAGTGATAACTTGTAGCGATGCATAGGATTTTCCATAAAAAAACAACTGACTGATAACAGGTAATTCTACACATACTCAGTCAGTCAGCCACAAAACCAAACACTCCATTTGATTAATGAGAAAATGAAAGCAATAGAAGAAAACAAAATTCTGAATCGTGATTCTCATTGCTTTTTTTTTTTTTTTTTTTCCAAAATGAAAGAAAGAAGTCAACTAAACGAAACTTAGCCTAAGTAGAGTGAATTTTTGTATCCTAGGCCATTTAGCCTGACTAGAGTGAAAATTTTTGTATCATAGGATCCTAGATAATGATGAATTAAAATTCAGAATTATGACCCCTTTTCTCAGCAACCAAATAAAGCACGAACAACAACAATCACAATAAGTAACATGAGAAACACCAAATCGATCAAATTACCTAAAAATCGTATCATGGATTCGAACTAATTCAATCGAACAACCAAACAAAAGATTGCAAAAAACGTAAGGACCTAAAAAACGAATAGAAGATAAGTACATGGAGCAAACCTAATACAACTATTAGGCTAAGTCTAAAAGTGTTATCAATTTCAACAAACAAAGATATTAAGAAACATAAGACCTAAAAAAAGATCATCTCATTTCTTCTGAAACTAAACGGAAAGTAAGAGCATATCACACACTAACCCTAAAGCAATTACACAATTAAACATGAGATTGCATGAGGATCGTTAACGAGCAAACCTCTCTGCCTGAGTGATGCGAAGAAGAAGCGGAAGATGAGGGCTTAGACGAGGCATCATCGTCGCCTCCGTCAGCGACTGGGATGAGAAGCTCTCGATCTCTGTCTCTGCTCGCCATTACGATCGACGACGACGACTTGTCATCGCCCATCACACACACGCGGAAGGAGAGCTTCGACCTAATTAGACTGTGTGAAGCAGTCAGAGATTTCCAGATGAACGACGACTCTCTCTCTCTCCTCACAAATCTCTCATTTTTTCCTTGTTAGGTTTTGTTTTTTTGCAATTTTATAGTGTTTTGGGTAAATGTCGGGGTACATGTGAGGAGTTCAAGAAATTGTGTCTTATGCCAATAGTTAAGCGGAATATTCAAAGAGTTATATCTCTGTGGATTGGGCTTAGAGAGTATTTTAATCGGAAATTGTTGATGAGCTGTCGCCAATGAGTGTAATACAGCGTTTTGGTACAAGGAGCACGTCTGTCATCCGGCCTAATATAAATGTTAAAAATAATCCAAATGAAGTGACTATGGAGAGCATCCCTATGCTAAGGTGGAGCTTCATATGAAAGTATTCATATGAGATTGAAATATGGATTTGGTAAGGAAGAATAAAAAATAAAAGGGCAAATTATGTTAAAAAATTCAAATTTTTGCAATATTACATGAACGAACCTCATTCAAAAATATCTATGCCAACGAATTTATCACTGTTTTTTTGGGACTATAATGCTCCTCCAACGTAATTTTTTTTTTTTCCGACTTTATTTAAATTTTTGTATTTATGTTTATACATAATCCCCATAAATAGGTATAGTCCCCAATCACCAACATAAATAATAATCTTCATATTATTACAAAATCCCCAATACCTCATTTAGAATTTTATAATTACTCGGCAGCCTGAATAATTTTATAATCTTCATAAATAGGTATAATCCCCATTGTTCAACTTCATTTTTAAGCAAAATTTAATTTTGAATTTTATAATTACTCGACGGCCTGAATAATTTGACTCAATCTAAACTTAAATTCAAGTTAAGCTGCTAGAGTTGAAATTCAAAAAATTCAACTAACCCGTAGTGGTGTCAAAATGGACGGACCGCCCATTTGATCCGCTGACCGGTCCATTAAGTTAACGAATCGGACCTAGTCCAGTTCAATAATTAATGGACTGGGCTTATCCAATTCATAGTAAATGGACGAATTGGGCTAAGGTTTTTTATCCAATTGACTGGCTCGATCCGTGTCCATTAAGTGGCCCGTTCCGATCCAAAACCCGGTTCGTCCATTAGTCCGATCGATCCGTTAGGCCCAATTCATTTTCATAAAATTAATTAATACATAGTGTGTAGAGAGTTTCGAACATAGAATCTCATGCCTTATATGCAAAAGCCTTACCACTAAGGTATGTATAACATTATTTTCAGTTGGGATATATAGTATTTAACCTCATTTCATATTCTTTTATAAATCTATACTACTTATAAAAGGCTCAATGTTGAAAAAACTTTTGATCGACTAAAATGCCATCGCATTAAATGTTAATGGCCCTTTTACCCTCTTGCAATATTAATTATAAAAAGTTTATCTTTAATTCCTTTTTTAAGAGTCATATTTTCAATTAATTTCCTAATTCAGAAGGCATCAACAAAGTTTGTTATATTTTGAGTGTTTTGAATATTAAAAAATAAATAAATAACAATAAATTTTACCGAATGAAAAGAGAAACAAACAGTAAGATTTGTTTTTTATCAGTTACAAATAGGTACTCTAAAAGAAAATTTTGTTAATATGAAAATCAACTAAATAAAGTGAAAAAAATTATTAATTAAATTAAATTTCTTTCAAATTCTAATTCTAGTTCAAATTATAGATAAAACATGATTTTTCAAATAATCAATTACTATAAAATTCGAAATAAATTACTTTATTTTTCTTTTTTCCAAATTCCAATGCAAAAATAAATCAGAGTGATTCAAAAAAAGTTCGAATGTATTCCCGTCCGTAAACATTGTTCACATTAACTAGTTTCTTATGAATGCCATACTCACAAAAAATCAAAGTGATCTAACGGTCAGTTGACCTTATCCATTATAACAAAAACTACTTATGTTTGTTTCATCTAAGCTGTGTATCATATGGTTCGTATTTATACTGTACAAATGCTAACATATGGGTGCTATTTTGTAAAACCGACCGTTGTATAAAATGTTACATATATACACATTGTGTATAGAAAAAATCACATAAATCCGAGTTTTTGAGAAAACATTACAATTGTTTAAACTTGTGTATCATATGGTTCTTATTCATATTGTACAAATGTTAACATGGGGGTACTATTTTGTGAAACCGACCGTTGGATAAGATGTTCCATATAAACACATTGTGCATGCAAAAAATCACATAGATCCGACGATTGGTTTTTTAGAAAAACATTTAAATTGTTTAAACTATGCAAATTTAATATCATAGTTTTTTTAAGAATGTGGCATTTAGAAATAAATGACCGTTGGATCAACATGACTTTTTTCATGCGTGTCTTACATAAGCGGAACATCTCATCCAACGGTCGTTTTTTAAAATGTCTCTTTGAAAATTATTATACTTAGATATTAAGAATAAGAAATAAAAGAATCTGCTTAGCACATTATTGAATTAGGAAATTAATTGAAAATAAGACTCTTAAAAAATGAAATAAAGATAAACTTCATGTAGTTAATACTGCAATAGGGTAAAATGGTCATTAACATTTAATGCGAGAGCATTTTAGTCGATTAAATGTTTTTTCAACATTAGGCCTTTTACAAGTAGTATAGATATAGATTTATATATCACAACTTAGGAAAATAAGGTTATACATAGCTTAGTGGTAAGGCCTTTGCATATAAGGCATGAAGTTTTAGGTTCGAACCTCTCTACATACTATGTATTAATTAATTTTATGATCCATCAGCCCGTTTGGCCCGTTAACATAATGAAATTTTATGATTCATTAGTACGGTCCATTCTAATCCGATCCGATTAATTAATACATAGTGTGTAGAGAGGTTCGAACCTAGAACCTCATATCTTATATGCAAAGGTCTTACCACTAAGCCATGTATAACCTTATTTTTCTATGAGGTTATAGTTTGAACCTCTCTAGTAGAGAGTCTCTACTCACCATGTATTAATTAATTTTATAAAAATGAATCGGGCTAATGGACGGACCGGACTTAGAATCGAACCGGGCCACTTAATGGACACGGATCGGGTCGGTCCATTGGACAAAAAACCTTAGCCCAATCCGTCCGTTTACTATGGATCGGATCAATCCAGTCCATTAGTTATCGGATCGAATCAGGTCTAATCCGTTAGCTTAATGGACCGGTCATCGGATCAAATGGGCGGTCTGTCCATTTTGACACTACTAAGGATATGGAACTTTTATGGCAAAAGCAAAGAAATATGAACATGATGGGCCCAAAAATTGGCCCATTTGTGATTGGGTCCAACTCTGTCTTATACTTTTCTCTTTTGTTATGCTCGACCAAGAAAGAAAAAGAAAAATAACTCACTTTTTGCATGTCTAAATGTTTCAAAAAATGTGAAATTTGTAAATCCCACCACTAACAGAAAAATATTTTCCACAAAACATATCCTACAATATTCATAGTAAAAAGAATCACAAGAAAGTTTAAAATTTTATTTTCTTATAATTTTACTGTAAATCAAACACTTATTCGAAAAAGTAAATTTCATGAGTTTCTTTTCCTTAATATTTCTAGTATCACTTACTAGCATAACTTTCTTAACAACTAAATGGAAGCTTTCCGAAATGCCCCCGGATTATTCCACAATAAACTCTAAAGCATAGTTTGATATTTTCATTTTAATTTATGAGTTATGATTTAGTCAGCAAATGAGATTTTGTCTAAATTAGCAAATATTTAAATAACCGTTAATTCACTCAAGTTGCATAAATCACCACTCAAATGGTTGAGATATAATAATTATTTAAGTGTTTGTTAACTTAAGCTAAGTTAGCAAATGCCGGCTTGATCATTTCACTTAATTTCTTATGATAAATAATATTAATTCAATAATCTATATATAAATTAATTTCATAAAGTTAGGCTGTACTACACTTATATGTTTTAGGGATGGCAATGAGAAGACTTAAACTGGTAATCTTCTCCATCCTATTTATTTTGGAAACGAGAAAATATTTTCATCCATAGACTGGGATTGGGAAAGAAAAACCCGTCCACGCTGACATCGACATCCCTGATATATTCTTTAAATTATATTATAGTTTCGGCCATTATATTTAGAGTGTGTTTTCTTAAAACAAAATTGAAAAAAAAAAAAAAAAATCAGATTGGATCCAATGGCTCTGCTTGTCTAGAGAGGCATTGTCCATCTTAACCTTTTAGTCTTTTACACAGCAAGCACGTGTGAAATGCGTAACGAGTCATCAGGTGGACGGATAACCTTCGGTGGTACTAGACGACAAACCTCCCTATGGCTCTATTACACATGCCGCGTGTATAATAAGAGTTGTATAGCCGTATTGAGTTTGACTTTTTTTCCATTGAACTCTGATTATCCGTCCGATCAGCATACTAACTTTTTCAAAGAATCTGATTTTCGTAACACATGATCAGGGTCACATCATTGGACGGTCCAACTTGATTTTCTGAAGGTGTATCGTATGGATGAGCAATAGGCTTTGGCTGTTCAAAAATTAAAAAGGAAAAGAAAAGCATGGGAAAAGGGTGAGTACGTGGCAACGTGCCACTCTTGCTTGTTCTCTTTGCCCAATCAATCTTTGCTTTTCAGACTTGAACTGTGGAAGAGAGAGGCTTTTTGTTCTGGGGTGTTCTTCAAAATCAAAACCAGATTCTTCCACTTTCCTCACTAGAGAGAGAGAGAGAGAGAGGAATTTACCCCCCCAAAAAAAGCCCCACACCCAATTCTTCCCGGCCCCCCCCCCCCCCAGGGGGGGGGGAAGAGGATGTTGGAAGGAAAAGCTACAGTAAAGGAAGCAGACATGCCTGTGAAGATGCAGGTACAAGCTATGGCTTCTGCTTCTAAAGCCCTGGATCTTTACGATGTCTCTGACTGCATCTCCATAGCTGCCCACATCAAGAAGGTACTTACTTCACCATTGTTGTATTTTTTGCCACCCAATTTTTTTTCTTACTATTTTTAAAAAATAGATTCTTTTTTTGTTTTGTTTTTGTTTTTTGTGTTTTATTTTTATTTTTATTTTTAAAGATTCTTATGCTGGGTTTGCATTTTCCAGGAATTTGATAAGATATATGGGTGTGGATGGCAATGTGTGGTGGGTTCAAACTTTGGTTGTTTCTTCACTCATTCACAAGGGACTTTCATTTATTTTTCCCTGGAGACCCTCAATTTCCTTATCTTCAAGAGTGCCTCTTCTCCCACAGCTTGATATCCCACTTAGAGAGAGAGAGAGAGAGAGGGAGGAGGGGGGGGGGGGGAAGTAAAGGCACCAACACCACACAGGGTGCCATTGGGTTCCTATTTGTATAATTTAGATATGTGTTAAATGTGTCTTGTATAAATGGTAGACTGGTAGTTAGCAATGTTTATCTTCTTCAATCAGTGGTGCTTCACAGTTGGTCAAAATGAAATCATGGCACTGCAACATTGATCATTTTATTGTACTTATATATATATATATATGCTTCTTGTTATAAAAGCCTGCATTTCGTCATGCCAAATTGGGATTTTGGGAAAGGTAAGTTGGATATGATCCTGATCTTTAATATTAAAAAAAGACGGCTGCTTTAAGAAATTGAACCTATGCATCGATCTTTTACTAACAAAAGAACAAACATAGAAGAAAAAAAATTACTATGCATTAGTATTTGACAATCTGAACTTTTTATCATTACGCTAGATAATGATCTTAAGGAAGTTTCTCGTTCTGTACTAGCAGCCAGCAAATTCCACCTCTTGCATTCCCATATGAATTATTATCAGAGTGTTGAATAGCTGTCATTAATTACTATAAAACTCATTGCAGTTAGCCTAGCCATGGTCATTGGTCAAGACACTAGTTGCTTACGTGCTAAATTAATTTATGCATGACATTTGGAGGATGTCCAATAGGGTGAATCAAGCTGGAATAATACAGGGTTAATTAGGTCCTTTTTCTCTTTCATATTATATGGCCTTATATGTAGGGACAGAGTTTTGCTGAATGCAACATGGCTTTGGTTGTTTGCTCTAAAGGTCTTTTGTGGTCCACAATACCCTTCCAAACCAAATCCAACACTTCATGTACAATTTATATTCATCTGGCAATTTTTATGTTTCTTCTTAATGCCATATATGACAAATTGACAATGCATGACATTTTTCTAAAGGCTTGTTTGGATCTCTGAAAGTAAGGGAAGAAAGGAAGGAAAATTGCTTTAAAATGGTTTATTTTTTCTTAAGCTTCTTTTTTATTTTTTTTAAAATTATTGTCATTTCCTTTCCGCTGCTCTTTCGCTGATCCAAACGTGCTCCATAATGTTACCAATTGCACAAGACAACTGTGGTGATACCTGGTTCATCAAACTGGGATGAAAATGGCATTTAACCACATTTTTACTCATATAAGCTGCTAAAAATGTCCATAATGACCAGAATATATTGCTTCTGAAAGTTAGTCTTTATATCTATAAGAACCAATTCCAAATTACAAAATATTCATCAAACTATGTTATAACTTGATCTCTAGAATGGCCATAATACTCCACTAGCTAGCCTAACAATTGCTACACTCCTTTCACATGTATTAACCAAAAGTGCACTTACTTACAGAAAGTAGCAATACCAGCATATCTAAGCAAACATGTATGAAAAGCTAAAGCAGAAAATCTGTCAAAACCTCCTCAATCAACCCTCCTAAAACTAGCTTCTCTATGTCAGCCATAACTTGATCAACTTCATCCACAGAAAATCCATTTCTCCAACCCAAATCACACATTCCAGTCACTATTTCCTTGCATTTTAGATCTCTCTCCAGCATTGCATAAATATTATCTATAGGAAGGTTTTCACTAGCAAGCTTACTGTATCTTCTCAAATTTTCAATCCCATTAGAAATTTCCTCCACTAAATGGTCGAGAGAGATGCAGAATTTTGAATTCCCCACTTGGGTTTGTAATAGAGGATGGACTAATTGTGACTCTCGGAGGCTTTTACATTCCATGAGTTCATTTGCACAGTCTAACGAGAGTCTTACGTGGGCTACTCCAAAATCATTGATGCTTGATGATGGTAAACTTTTAGGTTGATTGATGTTGATATCAAAGAGCTCCTCTGCATGATTGAGGAATGATTCACTGCTCAAAAGCAAAAAATGCAGATTGGTTAAATAATGCAGATTGGTTCTGGTTTTGAAGCTTTTACTCTGTGTTCTACTGTCACCAATGCCATCATTAGCTTCTTCAGTAGATTTAGTGCCCCTTTCAGGTTGGGTGCTCAGTGGCGTAACTTCGCAAATAGAACTCTGGACATCACTGCAATGTTCTACAATAAAAATGATATCGAGTCATATAAACACCTATATTGTGCACATGAAAGTAGAAGAATATCCCCCCCCAACCCAAAAAAAAGAAGAAAAAGTAGTAGAATATATTTACAGGTTAATAAGATTTTCAGTTAGAGGTAGAATACCATGAATGATAATTAACTTTAAATGTAAGTTTCTCCTTAAGCATGCAAATATTTAAATCACCAATAGCACTGCAGTTAATTATCAGATTTTGTTTATTGCACGATTAAGTGATTGGTATCTAAGAAAGTGAGTTACCTCCAATCTCAATTTCAGAGGCACCTGTTTCCTCCTCTGCAGGAAGTTGATCTGAAAGTGTACTGCTTGTTCTATTCAGGACAGACACATTTTCACTTAAAAGATTGGAACTCTTGTCATCATCTTTGCAACCTAAATTCTCAGTCTGCATAGAAGATAAAAAAGTATTAATTTTCATACACTGCACCAAAACTTTTCCTTCATTAAGAGATAAAACTCATAGCACATCCAGTTTCTGCATTTTGATTCCCATCACACTTCTATAACTTCATTAATGAATTATAGAACAATAAGAGCTAATATACAGTTATGAATACACATAGAGGTTCTAAACATAAAGTCGTTAGGACTGTATCATAATAAGGATGGATTATAAGGAAGACTCACAGCTAAATTAGCTTCTGGGGCCTCTTTGACTGGCTTTTCCTTCTTAATCTGATTCTTTTTCCGATCAGTAGAGTTATGAATTATGGTTAGTGCTGTGCGTTTCGAGACAGCATTTGGAGTTGTACTTTGTTGCCTGGGACTCTGATTCCTTGTGACATTTGGTTTATTTTCAGGCTTTCTTGGCTTCGTAGAGGTCACCTTGGCATCTTGAGATTTTGCCACATTTTTCAATTTCACATTCTCGTCTACTTGTTTCCTTCCAATGGCTGCTGCCTTGTGAATATTTTCAGCTTTCTTGTCAATTCCCTCTTTTTTCTGTGGTTTACAATTTGCAGGAACAGAAGCTTTCCCCTTATAAGAATCCTTTTCCTTGGTCTTCACTTCTTTTCCACCTTGTTTCCTAGCCACCACTTTAGAGCTTTTATCTCCTCCTCCCTGGCTAAGCCTTTTGCTTTGAGTTTCTTCTGCTTCCAGCTCTTCATGTATCCCATTAGAATTCAAAGCTCCTTTCTTGAAGTCGATTGATGTGGGTGGAAGCTCTTCTTTTACTTTCAGTTTTCTGAGCATCTCTCTAGTGCCCAAAGCTCCATCTCTCCGAATAATCTTTGATGTGACAGGCTCCTCCGCCTTTAGACATGGAAAATTCAGAGGTTTTATAATTACAATAGGCGGGATATCATCAATGAACCTCTGTTTCGAATGGGAAGTACTGGAACGATAGGTGTGAAGCTTATGCCTTTCAACAGAATTGCTTTTCAGAAGGCCTTTAAATTGCATGGTTTCAAGTATTTCTTTCAATGTCCTCTCTGAGTCAATCTTCTGAGCGACAAACTGAGGCTTCCTCACTTTAGGCATATCGATATCAAAGATGGGTTTCCGCTGATTTGAAATTTTCTCACTCTCCAATTGTTTTTGGGGAGTGGTCTGCAATGGTCTTGAGGGGACCTCTTCCAGACCCATAAGCTTGGCAATCAAATTTGAGCCTTTTGCCTTCTTTTGTGGAGCTGATGATAGAAAAGAGGAGTCAGTAGAACCAGAGTTGTTGGAGTGAATCAATGAAGATCGACTTGAACTTGTGGAGGGAATATCTGAAGCTGAATCCAATTTTCTTCGATCATTGTAAACCTTTTCATCAGTGGTTGTGTTTGATAACAGATTTTGCCCAGCAAGGCTGTCTCTGATCACTTTCTTAAGCTCATCAACGGAATTCCTTGAAGACCCATCAGCAGAAAGTCGCGGCTTTTGAAACCCCATCTGGTAATTTTGATCTCCAAATCGATTTGAATTCGTTCTCTCAATCCCTCCTTCATCAACTCTTCCTATCTCAGCTTTCTCCTTCTGCCTTTTCTTTAATTTAGCCATATACCGCGATGCTTCTTGTAGTTTACCAAGCATGATTAGAGACTCCTGCAAATCAAGTGCTCCTCTCAACAAATCTTTGGCAATATCTTTCGATTGCCCATCAAAGCTCAGCCCCTTAGACCACGAGTCAATCGTCTGGTTCAACTTCTGAGCTCCTCTAGAGACCTCAGAGAGCTGAAATGAAGATGGGTTATGCATATCTCCTGCAATCCCCATAGAGCCCACCTCCTTGTTTTTTTCCTTGTTTGCAGAAGTTGAATTCAAGTTCTTGGGTGTTCTTCGGCTTTCGATCTTATGCTCCATTTTTCGAGAACTAGTCTTGGATTTTCTGAACGTCCCACAGTCGACGACACCTTTGGGATCATCACATGTGACAAATGATCTGTAAACAACTGATCTCAGACTGTCTTGAGGCATATTCTGTAACAAAAAATTCCATTGACAAAGTCAGATGATGCTATTACTCAATTAATCAAATCCACCAATCCCAATTAAATTCTCATTGAATACTTACATGGTCTTGGATATTCTAATCAAAATTTGTAATGATTGTCGGCAAGAAGACAAATATAATACTTGTTCGGCTCTGCTTCGTTGAGAAACAAGCATAATAAAAGAATCAGTTGCCGCCAAGAGAAAAAGAATTACATACATATATTTATATAGAAATTAAACAATTAAAAAGATCATTCTTTCTGGAACATTTTAAACAATAGCTACTGGGTATGTTCAAATCCTAATTTTTCATCCAAATTCATCCTTGGCACTACAAGTCCACCATGAAAATTTAGAGAGAGAAAGAGATGCCATGCTGAAATGTAGAGGTGATGGATCTGAAAAGGAAGTATTAACAGGAAATAACCGAAAATATCTATTTAACATATTAATATCAAAAGATTATCCTTTCATGAACATGTCAGACATATTTACTTGAGTTCTTGGGTTGTACTTTCTCAACATTGATCAAGCTAGTTCTCTCTCCTTCAGCTTCTACTCAAAGACCAAAACTGAAAACGAGAGAGAGAGAGAGAGAGAGAGAGAGAGAGAGAGAGAGACCCAGATGAGAAAAATGGAGATAGTACAATTACATGTGAAAAAAGATCAAAACCCATAAACAGTTTCAGAGAATTCTTACCTTCGCATGCTCTTGGAGAGACTCGAATCCACAGAAGAAGAAGAAGAAGAAGAAGAAGAAAAGAGAGCAGCTGGTGAATTTGACTTTTATGGTGTGTACACAGTTGATTCCTGAAAACAAAGAGGCACTTTAGATTTGTTGCTCTTTGATTATTATTGGATTTATTTATGGAACAAACAGAGGGATGGTAAAAATGTTCTAAGATGTAATTAATGGCGCCTTTGATATTTTGCCGTATGGATGCTACAGGGTTCTAAAGAAGAAAATCTGTTCAGAATTATGAGGAGAAATGGTTAGATCGCAAAATGGCAACTGACACTCTGCACTCATACAGTTTTGATGGGAAAGCACCATGACTGAAAAAGGGGTCCCCTTGAGAGAGAAAATAAACTGCCCACAACCGTTTTTCTCTTATTTTCTAAATTCTAGGAAATTACATCAGGTTTTTACCGATTACTTAGTGCCACATCATTTTTAAGTAAATTAGTTAATAAAATATGTTTATATTTTATTTTTTTTTATAAGATCAAACCAAGCAAACAAACTCATTAAAAAAATGAGACTTATCAATACAAATGAAATCAAAATTGGCCAGAATTATATTTGGCATGGAGTACTATATAAAAAGAGTTACTCCCTCTGTCCTATAAAATTACATATTCTTTTCTTTTTTGGCTGTCCTAAAATAATGGTCCATTTTAAAAATTCAAATTATATTTCTTTTAACTTTCCTATATTACCCTTTATTATTTTAAGAATGCCTTAACATGACACTAAATGCAATTGTAAAAAAAATAATAATTTTGAAAATAAAAGGTAAAAAAGATAAAAAATTAATACATTAATGAATTTTCTTAATATGCGTGTTTTTTTTGAAAGAGACATATTTTTATGGGACGGAAAGAGTAGAAAATATGGATAGTAAAGTCATAATTGAGTTAATCTAGTGACGTGAATATTGAAATGGTAGTTCACCTAGTAATTTGAATATTTAAATGGCAATAGAATTAATTGTCCGTACTTTAAGAGTTTTTTATTTTAATTTACAATTTATTGTTTTAAATTTAGCCTACATTTACTTTATATGTACAATTTGAAAATTGCATTTTACTCCTTTAGGTACACATGCATGTATTATTTATCACGGAGATATAGTGCCATTATTGGAAACAGTAAGGGGCACTTGTAAAAAAATGACCAAGACTGTATAAGTTGAGTGAAAATGGGTCAAACCTAGAGGAATAGAGTAATTTTATTATTCATATTTTCATTACTTTTAATGTTTTTAAGGATATCAAAGTTGGGTTCCCATGGCCAAGTTTGGTCAGGGGCAGGCTTGATGCTGGACTGGACTCATAAGTAAGTTAGGTTAAGTTGCTCTCATTCTGTTCCCAACCTACCCATTAATTATGGATTGCTTCCCTTTGATTTTCAAATGAAAGTACTTTCAAATTTGAACACAAATCCCACTTCCAAAGAATTAATTTAATCCCAACACCAACAATTTTCAGAACAAGCTTTAAATTTGATTTATAACATATACCCAAGCACAACACCAACCAAACATAAATACCACCCCATTCTTACCGCCCAAACATTTGAAAGTGACACCTTATCTCTTCAATTTATGTGGCATCCCTACATTAGAGGGCTACTTGATGCAACAAATGACAGAAAATTACTGTGCCATCATCTCCTAATCAAAACTTATTTTTAAAGATAGGTCATACTAGTGAGTGCTGATAAATAAATTATGCGTTATAGTAATTGATATGATATGCCCATTTGTTACTATATCAACTTACATGCAGGTTAATGTGACAATCAAATGATAAGACGGGTCTTTGTAAAAAAAGATTGAGATGGTCTATATAGTATTTTCCATAAAAAAAGATCGAGATCATAATAAAGTCACACGGTTGTGTTACTTAAGATATTTCTTATATATCACCGACTATTCAATTTACCCTAAAATTTATGAGAAATCATAAGAGATAGATATTTAAATTCTTATTTTAAGTAATTTGGCCGGTTTGAACAGTTAGTCTTGTTACTTATACTTTATCTATAATTCAATTCCCTCCGTAAGAGTAGTCATCAACTCATACATTTTCTAAGCATTAATCAATATGGAGAAGTTGGTGACTTTAATCATATTCGAAGACTAATCAGGCCCAAATACTTTATTGATAATAAATAAATAAATAAAATCTTATTTGGAGTAATTTAGAAAAATAAAAATGGTTCACACACAAGCGAATTCATGGGCTAAAACCCATAACACAAAGCTTAAAGAACTGTTTGGCAAACTTAAAAACTTGACCAACTGATTATAAAGATCTGTCTGGTTTTTAATTAGTACTGTTTGGTAAGTGCTCTTTTTTTTTCTGTAAATCAGTTCAATCCTATTCAGAAAATAAGGTATAAACACAGTTTTTTTTCAAATCAACCGTAAGCTGATTTACATAAAAATCATATAACAGAAAGATATCAAAACTGTTCAGATCCAGTTTTCAAAGTTTCCATATAGGCTCTAAAGCATTGGAATCAATGGCTTGAGCTTAAATCCAATTCTAAATTCACAATTGGATTTGAAATTATAAGGTTACAACTTACAACGGTCAATAAATATGAAAATAGCCACAAACGACATTCTTCAATGCAGTCACGGGACACTTGCAGTAAGACTGTTTTTTGTGTTTTCTCTTTTGGTGCATATCATAAATGTAATTAAATTCTCACCACTCTTTTTTTTTAAAATATAATGTGTGGCTGAGTCGTCATGGTTTGAATTTTGAAATCTATTGACTATATAACTCATGTGTACCTGAAAGTTAGGCCAATAAAGCTAACTTTTAGTAACTCTCTACCTAAAATAATTCGACAATAATTTTGGGTCTGTTTTAAACTTTTAAAATAATTCGATAATAATAATAATAAAATTTATTGTGCTTTTGGCACAGTACTATTGACTTATGGTTGAGATTATTTATTTATTTATATTTTGTTTACAATGCAGGATATCTTAGGCAACTTGAATTTGTTGAGGTTTGGATTTAGACTAATGAACAGTGATGGGTGAAATCATCTGCAAATTTCATTCATCTTACCATCCGATAGCTAAAATGTCAAGATTGGATCTCCAAAACTTTCACTTTTGGTGAGTTTACTTATAGATATATAAAGAAATGATCCATCGTATGCTTATATAATCTTATGTAAGCGTAAAACTAGTAAATGATAATGAGATATATGTTTCGAAAAACTGACTGTTGATTTAGATACTTTACTTGTGTATGTCATGCATGACAAAAATTACAGTGATCTTACGGTTGATTTCTCAAAAAGGTCATTGAGAAAAACTGTGATAATTTCAGCGGTCATAGTTTTTTCGGTCTATATTTTGAGATTTTTACATTAGATTATCTTGATTTTTGACATGTATGACATCTATAAGTATAATATTTAATCCAACGGTCAATTTTTCAAAATATGTATCCCATAATTATCTATTAGTTTCATGCTTACATAAAATATATATAAACATATGCTGACTAGATGAGAGCCATATATATATATATATATATTGAAATCTTCAATCAACTATGCCTCACTTTAACTAAAATCAACTAAAAATTTCTTTTTTACAATGAATCATGCATTAAGTGGAAAAAAATTCAATCTTAACTTATTTTAGTTAAAGTAAGGCACAGCTGATTAGAATACTTTTGTGTATTTATATTGTTGAGTTTAGCTTAGTCATATTGATGGATGTAGGGGTGGGAATTTGCCCCCACAAATGAACCCAAAAATGTACGAACATAATTTGATACTCTGCAGCTTTGTCAAATTTTGGTTTCACATTGCATTTGAGTTATTACTTATTAATGTACTTCAACCATAAATTTGATTCAAAAAGACCGTTGAAAACGACCAATTGATTTCCCCTGCCATGACCATCTGAGCATCTATTTCAATTTCTGGACATGTGTTGCCCCTGAACCATGCTAACTTCTTTCGGGAAAGCCCATTGTTGCAAACTGCTCTGGTACAGCCCGTAAAAGTCAGCGTATGAAAATTTTGTCATATTTTAATTTTGACAAAAGTGGTATTATTCTGGAAGCCATATGAATGATATTTCAAAAAATCTACCGGTGGATTAGATAATTTTTTTATGAATGTCATGTCTGCCAAAAATCAGAGTCATTCGATAATCGGTTTTAAAAATTCAATTTGTGAAATACTTTGACAATATTTACTATTGGATGCTGTCAAAATTATTTAAATGTCTGTATTTTAAAAATCAACTGTTGGATCACTGTGGTTTTTGGCAGACATGACATACATATAAAGATTATCTAATCCAACGATTGATTTTTCAAAATTACCTCTCCCATTGAAAATGTCCTTACGAAAAATGTCTTTATAAGATTGGTTATATATATATATATATATATATATATATATATATATATATATGCAAGAAAGAACACAAATATCATATAACTAAAATTTATTTATATAACTGAAAAATAACAAAGATAATAACTTACAAAAGATATGATCGAAGTCGGCCTGATATCTTTGATAACAAAATTACAGTATGGAGAATATTTGATAAGAGAGGGATAACAAAGGTGAGAGAGAATGGGAAGCTAATCCTTAAAACCCAAAACCAGCTCTGCCTATAACCATTACCAATTATCCTTTTATAGACGGATGAGATCTTCTTTAACAAAAGCCATCATTAGATTTAATAATGACTGTCAGAAGCACTGTTAATCTTTTGACTGTGAATAGTGAACAGTAAAATTACTTTTACTGTAGCACTTTTGATTTATCCAAGAAATATCTATCTGGAGCATCATGAGGCGCCGAAAGGAGCATTGGATGCATATAACCTTGATATCTGAGAAATCTTTGCACCGAAAGCAGAGATTCCTGATTATCTGATTGGAGCGAAGATACCAAAACAGTCATCTTCATTTTCCTGAGCATAATCAATATCTGATGGAAAAGAAGATTCTTCATCTTCATTATCTGACAACCCTTCTTCAATGGAAGTAACGGCTGCTTTTAACTGTTTCAACAAATCCTTGTTGGATGAAGTTGGAGCTGTTATCAGATTCTGAACAATCTTATTCTTTTCCATTAATAACTTTGATTGTTCTCCAAAGCCAATACTGGAAGTAGCTGGCCTTTTTCGGAACCATTCAATAACTGCTTTATCTGTGATATCTTTAAAAGAAAAATCATCCCACCATTTGATGTGAAATGATTTGCTTAAATTGGGAAGAATACCTGAAGGTATTATCTCAAATTTCCAATAAAATATCCAAGCTATACCAAATTGTCCATAAAACATTAACAATTTAGGATAGCCTTGAAGATTAGCAGGAACAATTATCTTTTCTTGAAAGATAGAATATCCTTCAATAACGGACTTAGGAAAGATATCTTGGGTTGGTCCGAAATGTGCCCACCAATGCAGGAACCAAAAAGGGATATCAAATGAGAATGCCTTATTGAATAAAATCATACATGAATGACGGTGATCTTTATTCTGAAAATAAAAGAAATTATATCAAGCCTGTTGATAATCCCAATAGTTAAAACCAGAAGAGTTATACTTATGGGAAAACTTCCTGAAGAGAAAATGAGAATCTCCACAAGCTGTTAATGATATAACTTTGGATATTTTACAGGTGGTATGATTTATCTGGGTCGGATCTTTTAAATCTGGATAATGCTTGAATGATACAGAATCAGTATCAACTAAAATGAATTCATAAAATTCCTTAGTTTTCTCAGTGGTTGAAGTTGGATACTGAAAATTATCTCCAAACATCATCTGAGCTATCTGAATTGGCTCTTTTTTAAAATTAACCAATTCTCTCTCAATAGCCATTATAGATAGCTTTTGAGGTTTTTCCAAAAACTTTGATTTAACATTTGTGGTGCTAGAAGCTCCCACAGTTTTAACTGAATTAGAAAATGTTTTTGTCAGAGCCGGAAATGCATTCTGACTCTTTGTGCTAACTTTTTGATAATCAGAAAGAACTTCAAACGGATTTTGAAGTGCAAGCTGAGCTGCATCTTCTTCATCCGCAATAGAAGCTCAAGACTGTCTTGGGGCTTTATCCTTGATAACATAAGACTCTTTAGATCGAACCAAAGGGCCTATAGGAATATCTTTTGCCAAATATCTGGGTTAATCTGGTTGAGCCTGATGCTCTTTAACTGGTTGGGCCTAATGCCCTTTAACTAAATGGGCCTTGCCCTTATCCTTCTTTGGAGCCATTAATGCCCTGTAGGAATTCCCGGGTGAGAAAGTCAGGGACAGAATTTGATTTTCCTTTAATATATTCAATATCAAATTCAAAAATAGATAATACAGCTTGCCATGTAGCAAAAATATGTTTTGATGCAAGATTTTTAACATCCTTTTGTAAAACTTCCTTAACAGATTTGCAGTCAACTCTAACCAAAAAATTTTTGTTTAGCAAATCGCTTTGAAATTTATTTATGCACAAAACTATGATTAAAACTTCTTGTTTTATGGTAGAATAGTTTTGTTGGGCAGGATTCCACGTTCCTGAATGATATTTCACTATCTTTTCTTTGTTATTTTCATCTCTCTGTAACAGGATCCCACCAAACCCTATACCTGAGGCATCTGTTTGGACTATCTTAAAAGCTAAAGGATCTGCTATATTAAGACATGGAAGACGTTGAGCCTTCTCTTTGATAACCCTAATAACTCTTGTCATTTCATCATTCCACTCAGAAGGATTCTTTCTAAGTCTCTTCCTAAGAGGAGCACTTAACTGACTCAGATTTGGAAAGAAATCCGAGATATAATTGAGACTTCCAATAAATCTTTGTAACTGGGTTTTGTTAATAATGACAACTGTGAACTTGTTAGCAAATTCTATGGATCTCTCTATAGGAATAATAGTACCCTGATGAATCTTGTGTCCTAAGAACCTAATCTTGGACTGGAAAAGAGATATCTTTGATAACGACATGACTAATCCATTATGCTTAATGGTTTTAAAGAATATATTCAAATGCTTCCAGTGTTGATCGATAGATGTAGAGAAAACCAAAACATCATCAATATAAACAATGGTAAAATTTGAATATGGTGTGAATATATCATTCATAATATTCTTCATAATATACTGATACTCCGAATGAGCATTCTTTAAACCAAAAGGCATAACATTCCACTCAAAATGTCCAAAAGGAACAGTAAAAGCGGTTTTATATCCATCTTGTTCATCAATCTGAATTTGCCAGAATCCAGATTTCATATCAAACTTTGAGAAGATGGTAGCATTGCTTAATCTTGTAATTAAGTCTTGTTTGTTTGGAAGAGGATATCTTATTCACTGTAAAGCATCATTTAACGGTTTATAATTGATAACAAGTCTAGGAGCACCTCTTTCAAGTTCAGCATTTTTCTGAACATAAAAGGCAGCACAACTCCAGGGAGATTTACTCTTTCTGATTAATTTTTTGTTAATCAGATCTTGTATCTCAATTTTACAATGTTCTAAAAGCTCTGCATTCATTTGAATGGGACGAGCTTTTGTGGGTATCATATGTTCTTGGAAATCTGTATTGTAAGGTAACCTTACAATATACTTCTTTCTTTCCCAAAATGCATTAGGAAAGTCAGAGCAAACTTCTAATTCAAGTTTCTTTTTGAAATCTTGAATAGATTGTTGCAGTTTCCAATTTATTAATTGTTGTTCAATTTGTTTGTGTTTTATTTACTTTTTAAGAAAGAAAATATGATTTTTCTTTCTTTGAATCATATTAAGCTCAGGAAATATAGCAATGTCTCTTAACATATTAATATTTTTATCTATGGGTGGAGATATAAAATGAAAGAATATCTCCTTATCTTTTATGTTCGCAGTTATTCCTTGATCATCAACCTTGAAAGGATGAATAAGATTTAAGAAATGTGTTCCAAGAATTACACTTTGCTTTAAATCTTTAACAAGGATAAAGGGAGTTTTTATGCAAATTCTATTATTACAAACATGAGCATTAGACAATTTATATTTAATATTTAATCTTGCACCACTAGCAGTGTTTAATTGCTCTAACGTTTTCTAAAAGTATTTAGTAGGAACAAGCCCTTCCTGAATACAGTTGAGATCTGCACCAGAATCAATTAATCCTATGATATCAAGTTTATATTCTTTGTTGATAGTGATAGTTAACCTAACATTCCATTTCTGAAATGTTACTCTTGTTAACAGGTTAATAAAACCATTTTCTTCTGTAAAATTAATAAAGCCATCTTCTTCATGAGGAAGAATAGATGTTTCATTAATCTGTTCATCTTCAGAAGACGATCTACTAGTAGAAGTATCCCTAGACGAACTTATTTCTTTCTTTTATTTCAAAAGTAGCAAGTTCACCTGAATTTTAAGTCTACTAATATCACTATCAGTAATATTTTTTAAATCTTTAATTTCAACCTTAAGTTGATTAACTTCCCTTTTTAAATCTTGAATAGTAACTTCTTTTTTCTCTTTAGGCTCAAAACTACCAAGAATCTCACTTAGATTATAGACTCGATCTGAAC
>JAESVK010000801.1:664034-690848 GCA_017140935.1 Hamamelis virginiana | reverse complement strand
AAGTTTGTTAACAAATCAGCAGATCTATCTTTGATCTTGGAGGGATCACCAATAAAATATTTGGCAATAGCAAAGATAAGAGTAGCAACTGCTTCCTCAATATCTTCACCTTCTTCAGTCTTAATGACTGTGCCAGTATTATTAGTTTTAATAGCATTTTGAATGTTTGTTCTTTCAGTAGCTGAAAGATAATTATCCCACCAACTCTTGAGTTGTCCTGTAAATCCAGCAATTAATGCTGAGGCTACAGCATGATCACCTATCTCAGGAGGCTTTAATTTATATGTTGTGCAAAACATAGTAATTTCCTGTAGATAGTTGATAATATGATACTCAGTTATACCATCTATGTTCCATTCATAGATAGTATCTCCATGATATGTAGCTTAGTGAAAGGTTCCTCTTTCCTCCATCTGCATATCTGGATATGTTGGCCTAGGATAAAAGTTCCTTAAAGATCTATTTGAAGTTATGCCAGTATTTAAAGCATTTAAAGCTGCTTCAATATGAGATATTTCATCTTCAGATTCAGGCTCAGCTTTTTCAATAACATAAATTGTCCTTCTAGATTGTTCTGGAGAATCCGGAACTCTAGCAACAGTATCTGTTAAATTTTCAAGCCTTTTCTCTATCTCTGAAAATACTGTTTTAGATAACTGTTGGTAATGTTTTTTAGAAGTTTCATGAGGTTTGAATATTGGTGTTTCATCAGCTTTATCAGGAGTAATTTTCTCCTTCTGGACAAGGTTTTCTACCCTGGATAACTGATCACCAATAGTTTTTAAAGTTTGATTTGAAAAGTTATTCTGCTCTATAATCTTTTGAAAATTTCTATCAGTAATATTTGAAGGATTTTCTGTTATTTTATATGGAGAAGCTGTAATAACACTATTTCTGTGACTTATCTCAATATTTTCCATAGGAGGATGGATTGACTCCTTATGGGTATTTTGAGCAGTCTTCCAAATGGTAGTGTTCTTACCTGCCATATTTATCTATTTTACAAATGGAAATTTTATTGAATTTTGTTCAGCATAAATTTCAAACCATGTGAAGAAATAGATATGGGTTTTATACTTATTCATGAAATCATAATATTTTTCTTGAATTTTATCTCTTTGGGGTTTGTTGAATGTTTTAAAAAATCATTCTTTAGGTTTTTTATTGCTTTCGCAATAAAAACATTTTCTCAAAAACTCTTTATTAATGACAAATTCCTTTTCTATAACACAAATTTGAGGATCCATTTGAGACTGTGTAGGAGACAATGGGGGTGTTTCTTGTGTCTCTGAATCAGAGTTAACTAGTTCCCTTGATTCTGTGGTATAGTAAGGTCTAGGTATATTTGAATTTTCTACTCCTACTAAATCTTGTTTAATAGTTTTGTATTCAAATACCCTAGTTGGGACAGAAGAGCAAGAAGTTCTAGAAGCTGTCTCAAAAGTTCTATGTTCATGTTTCTTAGGAAGCCTGAAAGAATTTCTCCTAGAAGAAAACTTTATTCCAACACTTCCATCATCATATTCAGTTAACTTTTGAACATTTGCGGAAGAATTGTATTCTTTTTTTTGTTTATCTTCAGTCTTAGGCATTATCTTTGGGAGTCTCCATTCTTCAGGAATGGTAAGCTCATGCCAAAGAATCTTCCTAGGATGTATTATCTTCTTTTTATCTCTAACGTTTGTTTGAATCATGAGCGTTTCCTCGTTAGGAGATCTTATCCTTGCTCTATGACTCAAATGAGTGTTAAAAACTTTATACTGTATTCTAGATTTGATAGTAACAGGTAATGATCCACGAAGAATCTCAGGATTATGAATCTTAACATTAACAGTTAACACTTCCATTATATTTTTGTCTGCTAAACTAACACTGTAATTAGGAAAGCAGTTAAAATATACTGGACCATCATGTAATCTTGACTGTATACCTCCTAGCATACTTTTATCAAAATTTAACCATCTACAATCTCTCAAGACCATAACTACAGACAAGTCCATGCCTTTTCTTCTCAAAGGTTGAGCAGCAACTTGAACAAGTCCAATATGCAAATATTTAAATCCTTCTGATATATGTCTATCAATACTCTCTTGGCTGAAGAGTTTGAGTGTGACAAAATCAGATTCACAATTAATATCTTGTTCTGTTAACTGGATGTTCATATTTACTTAAAATTGTAACAATAGCCTATGATATATCTCTGTGGTTGGTACCTAGTATCTTCCACTCATATAAATCTATTTCATCTACAGTATATCTGGTTTCTTTTCTGTTAACCACTTGTTTTCCCTTAGAGGGAGTGTCTGATCTCACAGACATTGACCTACGAAGGAAGCTCATTTCGAACCTCCAAACCCCTAAACCCTGGTTAGATACCTATAGCCTGACTGTTCTGTCCGTCGGGATTTATTGCTACGAAAGTCACACCGCCTTAAGGTTTTACCCCTACAGGAACCTGAAAGTCTACTATTTACTACTCCCGCAAGCCAAATGGCTCTGATACCATTTACACTTAGTAATTAAAAACAAATGATATACAAGAAAGAACACAAATATAATATAACTGAAATTGATTTATATAACTGAAAAATAACACATATATATATATATATATATATATATAAAAGCTTCGATATAAATAAATAAATAAAAATAAAAATAAACATTAAAAAAATAAAAAAAGAAAAAAAAAGAAAAGAAAAGAAAGCGATAACATATATAAGTTGAAACAAACGAGGTAGCTGGTGATCCGTTTTGACCTAATGACATGTATAGGTTGCATTTCTATTTTAAAGAATTTAAGGAAAATAATTTTGAATTCGAGTACTTGAAAACATATTGATAAATATTAAGAAAAGATTTGGGATAAATGTAGAATTTGATAAAATAAAATAAAATAATTAAAAAATAATGATTTAAAATATTTGCATAAAAACTTACAGTTATATAATCTTCAATTTTATTAGTTTGATTAGTTGGCCTGGATTTTCCTATGTACCGAAATCTATGACGCACTTCAAGGGTCAGAAGGAAACAGAGCAAAAAAGGAGAACAGCTGAACAGGCGTGAAAACCGTGAAATAATAACGCAACCGGCTCGAACCGGTACCCAACCGTTAGAATTTAAAATGTCAAAGCGGATTTACAACAAAACCCACGACACCAACGGCCGAAATCTTTGACTATTTTCCAAATGTGTTAATCCTAACCATCCAATGCAACTAAAAGTGCTCGACATATAATCACAGGGCAAAGCTCTACAGAGTCCGCCCCTTCATTTTTGAAAAAAACTCACGACCGTTCCCCTCCCTCCCTCCCTCTCTACATTGCATGGTGCATTTGCAGATCCTTCTCCGATCAGAAGCCAGCAATACCGTGTATAGGATCTGCAAATTGCACAGAATTAACACATGGGCATTTGTGTTCTTGAACTCTGAAGCTCTGTTTGGTGAGTTCTTGTTTGTTATCATTAATAACTATGAATAATAGAAGAATTGGTTTCAAATTTTAGAATTTTCCCCCATTCATATGATAATTGGGTTTAAGCATACTCCAATTTATGGGATTATTGGTTTATTGATTAATTTGAGTTGTTTGAAGTCATAATTTGCTCAATGAGATCAGTTTTCTATTTGGTTGGGTAACTTTTGAATGCTTTGCTGGTAACCCAGTTCAGTAATTAGGCTTTACTTGGTTGTTTTTGGGTTATTTATTATGAAAGTAGAAATAACAATTATACTTGTATATGCATTTGTTATGTCTGTAAGTGTCTTCAATATGTTGAATTGGATTGATTTGTCCTAATTTTTTAATTTGGTTTGGAGAATTTATTGGATAATTTAAATTTAATATTTGGACTCAGTTTGTTATTTCACTTGACTAGGAAGCAACATGTATTTTCCCGACTTCTTTTGATTAAGTTAATCTAAATTTTGGACTCATTAGAACTTTTTGACAAGTGAGAATTCTTTTGTTTCTTTATGTAATTTACTAAATTTTATGGAAGAACTTTTGCATAGTCCTGTTCTGTGATTTGAAATTGGAGGTAGGATATATTTAGTTGATGAGGAATGTTTTGGTTGAAAATGGATCTCAAGACATGCATTTGGGGAAAAACCAGTTTCTATTAATACCTCCATCCTGAAGAATTTGATCTTTGAATTTTCTCTCTCTAGAGTTGTTTCTGTTTTTCCCCCTCATTGTTGTATGCATTATGAGTGATCACTTTTTACTATCTGATATTCTGTTGCATTGGCATTTCAGCATCTTGTAGCACATGGTTTTTGCTCTCCAAGAGGGAATTATCTGTCACCTTTAGGTTAGGACAATAGCATTTTGTGGATCTTGTTTGAGAGTGAGTTTCCATCAAGTGGCAATTAAGTGTGCAGCCTCACCTGTTTATTAAGCAACAACAAATGCAAAGAGAGCTGAAGTGCTAGCCACTACTCCTGATGGAAATAATTATGGGTTCTAAGAAATGAGGCCTTTTCATGGGTAAATTTTCATAATCATTTTTCTCTTCCTCTTAACAGTGTTTTGTTTATTCTTCATGATATCTCTTTCTCTAAACTGGATTACTTGTGTGTGTGTGGGTGAAGTTCATTTGCCTTGGTTGCCATAAAATGTTGACTCTTATAGAGTTTATATGACTGCTTCATAGGAGGACTACTGGCCCGAAAAGACG
This sequence comes from Hamamelis virginiana, assembly GCA_017140935.1. NCBI lineage: Eukaryota > Viridiplantae > Streptophyta > Magnoliopsida > Saxifragales > Hamamelidaceae > Hamamelis > Hamamelis virginiana. The sequence continues at coordinate 686,165 of JAESVK010000801.1, read as the reverse complement.
CTCAACAAAGGGACAATGGACAACAGAAGAGGTAGTTGTTTATTGTATGAAACTAATATGTGTTCTATCATCTATGAAGACCTTATTGTTATTTATTTTATCAGTCTAAAACAATAAACGGCTTGATATAGTATCTCTACGGCATAGGTAGTCCTAAGTTCAATCAATGCTTAGCATGGTCATGGAATATTTTCTTTTTCTCCTCTAGTTTTCTAGTTTCCAGTATTATCTCGTTTAATATGATGATATTGAAGTTCTTATAGAATATTCCTGTTCTTCCAATTAAATATTTCTGGATTCATGTAAGTACATTTTAAAATTTTCTCATGCTCCTTACACGGTAACTATCTTCACCACATGTGGTGGACGGAGTGGCTTTTCTGAAGATAGTATAAAAGAAAAGCTGTCTTATTAATTAATAGATGCCCAAGAACCTTGAGGTTTTGCAGCTTCAAATTATTAAAAATTTGTAGGTTGATGTTGCTGTGAAGTGAAGTCCGACATCTCTGTCATCGCCTAGGTATGAAAGTAATGTGCTGTATATAAGCGTGAGGGCAATTAGCTTCACTCCATTCATGTTGTCATGGAAAATTATCAGTTGCATCTTAAATTATATGTGGAATGATTTGCTTTTATCCAAAAAATGAGATATCTATCTTTTCACCCCTACTTTATCCTCTTCCATAATCTTCTTGTGTTTATTGTCATCTATGTGCATCTTTTGACAAGTGATATTTTGATTTCTTCCATTCAGGACGAGGTATTGTGCGAGGCAGTTCATCGATTCAAAGGAAAAAATTGGAAAAGAATAGGTATTTAATAGATCTAGCACCTTATTAATCTTTACTTAAACTTTGTAACATTTTGAAATCAATGTTAGATTGATCAAGACATTTTCTGTGCTGTTATTTTCTTTTTCGTTATTTATTTATTTATTTGTAAGCATATATTTTATTGAACATCTCGCGTTATCTTTCAGATCTTACTTAGTTCAGTGGCATACATATTGTTGGGACTAAACCAACAAATCTTACTTAGTTCAGTGGCATACATATTGTTGGGACTAAACCAACAAGGGAACAAATTCATGCTTGATGCTGTAAAAGTCCACATGCATTCAGGAATACAAAACAACATACAGTCCTCTTGGGCATGTTTGCAGTTTTTTTTTTAACGAAAGGATATAACATCCCATTGGTCCTCTCCTCAACCTATCTCCTTAAAAAATATTCCACAAATTAGGAGGAAGCTCATTACATACTTCTTATACGTGCATTTTGAAAGATTAGTGTAGGACCAACTTGTTATTTGCTCTGCAAAAAAGTTGTTTCTTTTGTTACTGTTCTCAACTCATTTTGGTATTTTATAAACAGTTACCAAAAAATGCTAATATCTTATTAGTTCAGAAACAGGATCCAAAATGTGGTACACTTTCTACTCTATAATGCTTGTTTTGGTAAATCCATCCACAAAATTTCTTCTTATTCTTCCTTTATTTTTCAAATTTGTGCAGAAAGTATAAAAGTAATGTTCTGCAACCTATTCAAATAGAGAGATTCATTAGAAACAAGGGTTCTGTGGTTCAGTCTAGTATAAGTAAGCCTATTCAAATCATACTACATTTTGGGTTCATTGGTATAGCATGAAGCTGTTTCAGATTGCTTATTACAACCACCCATGTTCCAGGTAGGGGTGGCAATTCTTGTAATAAGGTCGGGTTCGTGTCGTATGGAGAGGCATGTATTCGAGCATATGGGTCAACACGAACACGACCTGTTTATAATTGGGTTGATACGAACCTAATCCAATTAACTCATTTAATAATTGAGTTGTGTTTAGGTCAACACGAGTACACGACTAACCCAACACGATTATAACCCAATTAACATGAAATGAACCTGCTTACTTTTTTACTTCTTTTAAACATCAAAAATCATATAAATTACTTATTTATCAATACAATTTAAGTAAACATCCCAAAATGAAAATCATACTAAATAAATTAAAATCATTCCAAAATGAAATTATAAATTAAAATCATAAAACTTAAAAATAAGCATCCCAAAAAGGTTTCTATGACAGCAACCATCATAATCAAAATATAGTCTTCCACCTGAAATCGACGTCACATCTTAAAAAGTATAAATAAATGTCTATAAAATGCGTCTCATAGGCCACAACCAAAGAAAATAAGATCTTATACAAAAAAGTTTCCTCCCATGGGTAAATGAGTTATACAGGTCAAAAGTGGGTTATATGGGTTGGGTTGACAAGAACATGACCTGTATATTAGGCGGGTCACAGCATGTCAATTTCAGGTTACACGGGTTGATACGAAATTAACACGCCTAACTATATGGGTCAAGCGGGTCGAACCGATTCAGACCCAAATCCATTATCTTCATGTACGGTTCGTGTCGTGTTCTCGGGTCGTGTCGCATTTTGCCACCCATGTTAGGTAGCATTGGGTATACATTTTTGTATATTCAAATGGGCCATAAATAGTGAGTTCTAAGTTCTAACATTTTGATATGACTGGAAATATTAATTAAATATTTTAAATTTTCTCTTCTTTTGTCACGATGCACATCCTCCTTTCCACTGCCTTGCTTGGTATGCTTTGCATATGACTTTGAGTAACTTTTGTTACTCAGAAAATGGAGTTAATTGTGGATGCTTAAAACGATGGAGTTTTAACGAAGATAATTGTTTGCCCACATAATCTTTCCTGTAAAATTGTGTAATTTGCAGCGGAATGTTTCAAGGATCGAACCGATATTCAGTGCATGCACAGGTGGCAGAAGGTCTTGAATCCTGAACTCGTCAAAGGTCCATGGTCTAAGGAGGTGAGTTATTATATATGTTTAAATCCGACTGCTGTATTGATTCCTTGCCTTCAATCATGAGTAAATAATATTTTTTAACGTTGTTGATCTACAATGATACCGTGATATAACTAAATAATCTTGCAATATTATAAACAGGAGGATGAGGTAATAATCGAGTTAGTAAATAAATATGGGGCAAAGAAGTGGACAGCTATTGCACAAGCATTACCTGGACGTATTGGAAAACAATGTCGGGAAAGGTATGACTATAACATAGTGTTTCCTTTTCTATTATTTATGATTTTTACAGTTTTTCCTTTTTAACTTTTTATATGATGGGTTTTTGCCTATCTCAATCAATCCTCCAATGCCAAGTTGTATTAGAGCTCTCTGATACTCAGGGGCGGAACTACGTGCAATGCAAGGGGGGCCATGGCCCCGACTTTCTTCAAATCCATGTATTTTATATATATATATATATAGTTAAAAAAATTCCAAAAAGTACAGTACATGGCCCCAAGATAAAATCCCGGTTCCGCCCTTGCTGATACCATCTCCAAGATTGACACTTGTTGATAGGTAGTAAGTAGTCTCTTGTCGGGAGCGAGGGAGGTGAAACTATTTGAGCTAGTAATGCACAAATTGATGTAAATTGACAAAATCAAGAGATGGAAAAAGAAGAAGAGAAGAGAGAAGAATAGTAGCAGTTGATCACCACTTCGTCGCACAATCTGTTGCACTATTTTAAGAGGACGGAATGAAGGAAAAGACCACGGTTCACTTCTATGCTTCACAACTGTCTGGCCTATCTAGTTAACATCTCATAGAGTGAAATTATGTTTATGGCTGAACATGAGTCAACATAATTATCCAAAAAAAAAAGAAAAAAAAGAACATGAGTCAACATAGGTATATCGGTACAGGCATGTGTCAGGCACACCTGTTGTTAGACACAAGGAAAGAAGCATGTCTGGAAAAGGAAGAAAGCAACACGCTATAGGCTGCTAGAATTTTACTAGGATGCTGGATTAATCAGTTTCAATGTGACATGAGTATCCCAATGAGAGATACTTTCTTACAGTGGTGTCAAAATGGCGGATTCATCCGGCCTGGCCTGGCCCGGCCCGTTAAGGAAATGGGCTATCAAATTGGACTTGGCCGGTTAAGATATCAGACCGGATCAGGCCAATCCAATAAAAGGAAAAGACTTGTTCAATCCGGTCCATTAGATTGGTCCACTAAGGTAACTGTTCAAATCGATCTAATGAATTGGGCCGGATTGGGCTGATGGGCTAATGGATCTGGCAAACAGTTTTTTTTTTTTTTTTTTTTTCAATTTTTACGGGGAAATGGATTGGTCCAAACAGGGTAATGTGCGGATCGGATTAGATCGGGCTAGTAGATCAGTTTGGGTTGCTTATCGGACTCGGATCAAGCCGGCCCAGGACAAAAAAAAAATCTTAGCTCTGTCCAGTCCATTTACTATGGACCAGATCAGCCCAGTCCATTAATTATTGGACCGGATTGGGCTTGATCCGTTATCGGACCGACCATTTTGACTCCACTACTTTCTTATTCGGGGACATGCCATAATAAGAAAAATTGAACACTTGTACAATATAACGATGTTCCCTTGCCTTGTGCTAAAAAGATATGGAGGACAGACAGACCTAACAGTTTGGCACCCACCTGCACCTAACATCCAGACCAAAGTCCATGGAGCTTAGGCTATGAATAATCCTTTTTCATAATGTGTAGGTGTCGTAGGAGTTGTATCTATTGATGTGAAATGGATTATTTCTTTGGATTTTGATCATTTTGCAAGGATGTGTTTCTGCTATGTTTCTTATTTGCGTAGAGTGATCCTTATTTTAGGTGGCATAATCATCTTAATCCTGCCATAAACAAGGAGGCATGGACTCAAGAGGAGGAGCTAGCCTTGGTTCATGCTCATCAAATTTATGGAAACAAGTGGGCTGAGTTATCAAAATTCTTGCCTGGAAGGTATGTATACTAATATTAACTATAACTAACATTTTCACTATTTGCATTGGAAAATTTGACAATGTGTGCTAGTCTTCCAGTTACTTAACTCTTTTCATGAATTGGGAAGTATCCTATTTACCAAAAAAAAGAATAAAGTCTGAAACATCATTGTGCTTGTTTGCCATCAGGACAGACAATGCAATTAAAAATCACTGGAACAGCTCTGTGAAAAAGAAGTTGGAATATTATGTGGCCTCAGGTTTACTTGCACAGTTCCAAGGTCTGCCTTATGTGGGTAACCCAAATCCATCATCCTCTTGGAGGATGCAGCAGAGCATTGGAGATAATACTGGTCAGGTAGATGGGATTGAAGCAGAGGAAATTTCAGACTGTAGTCAAGGATCAAATGCTGTCAATTGCTCTCATTCTGAGCATGTCGAAACATCAGGATATTTCATAAGTGTACATGAAAACCATGAAAAAAGATCTGTTCTATTACAAAGCTCTATGGGGTTTGATGCTCCTACTTCAGCGGAAAATATGCTTGTTGGTTCTGACAAACTGGAGCACCTTTTGGTATCTGAGAGTGATCACTCTGAGTTTACCTTCTTAGAGGCAAGGGCGCATGGATGCTTTCCTCATGTAAATTTGAAAAAATTATCAAATAATGTTGACTTGGATGGAGGTTCAAGTTCATTACTTGGTCAATCTGACTTTCAGAGCTCTGCAACCGCAAGAACTTTAATGTTGGAGTCATCCATTCCTCAAAGAGATTTCTCAGGACAAAATTTGGAGTTTGAGCCTATTACAAGTTCATGCAATGACTTTCTCTCTGTTGATTCTCCTAATGATGATGCAGATGAAACAGACAATCATCTGAACCTAGATGAGAATGCTCCAAAACTGGTACCTGTAGATATATTTAGTTCAGCGAACTCCAACTCCAAGCGAATGCTGTTATATATGGATGATGACACTGGTGAACATCTAAAGTGGGATGAAGTAGAGGATGCTTCAAAGCTGGCTCCTGTGGATTCATTTTGTTCTGTAAATTCGGATACTATTCAAACCCTTCCTACTATGGATGACAGCACAACTGTGCATAGAGAAGAACAGGATTCAGGAGCTCTATTTTATGAGCCTCCTTGCTTTCCAGTCTTAGATATTCCTTTTCTCAGCTGTGATCTTATAGCATCTGGTGGTGATATGCAGCAAGCATATAGTCCCCTTGGGATTCGACAACTAATGATTCCTTCAATGAACGTCTCCACACAATGCAGCCTATGGGATTCACCAATTTCGGATAATACTCCAGATGCAATATTAAAGAATGCTGCTAAGAGCTTCACATGCACGCCTTCCATTATGAAAAAACGACTGCATGACATTTTCTCGCCTTCCGAGGAAACAAGAAGAGACAAAAATCATGAGAGAGACCCAAATCTGGGGCCATTTTGTGCATCTAGCTTGACTAGTGATTTTTCTTCTATAGATGCTATTTTTTATGAGAATGGGGCTTGCATAACGTCTTTATCTTCAATTGAGGGGACTTTTCTTTCTCCGTCCTATTGCGAGAATGTGAACGCTGCAGCCTCCACTCAAGATGAAGTTAAGTTGGACCATGCATTTGAAGAGGAGAAAGAGGGTATTGCAAATAAAGACAGCAGCATTTCAGAGGAAGATATTGACATCACTAATTTTCAGGAACAGCATAAGAAGGGGAATGTTACTACAGTGGCCAAGGATCAGCTTGATGCTGACCCTACTTACCAAACCGTGAGTTGTGTTTTCATTGCTCTATAGATTTTCACTTTTTCTAATGCATATGAATTTTTTCTGAGATGAAAAATTCAGTTTCTTGCTGCACCCAAACCTTTGTAGTTTTGCTCTGTCTACTTCTTTAATCGTTTTCATGTTCTGCTTAACTTCATGAGAACATATATAAGATGACTTGGCCTTGTTCATATTTTAAATTGCCTGTATAAGCTTGAATATTGCCCTGTAGGTGATTGGTTTGTTAATTCTACTTGCTATCCATTTACCTGAAATTGGATCAAAGTTGTGCAGTCTAATTTTTTTAATTGTAATCATATAGTTACTTGGATATTGAATTGTCAAATTGTTGTTGGTACTTGGTAGTAATTTGTAGAAACATCTGCTATTGATACATAGCCACTTTCGTCAGTTGTTCCTGACGATAAATTTTGGTTATATTTTTATATGTTGAAGAGGATTTTGTGATGTTCCTTCACTATTATATTTTAATTGCTTACTCCATTACCATGGTACTGCAGCAGTCAGGAGTGCTTGTTGAGCGTAACATGAACGATAAGGTAATATTATCTCCTGGTCTTGATGGAGATCAAGCAAATGGAGGATTGACGAGTGCTGGAGCTAAAAGTCCAAGAAGCCAACATTCTAGAAGGTTGGGTGGCCATCTAGAAGCTTCATCCAGGACTCAGAGTTTTTCTGTTGTCCTCTCTCCTATGAGTTGTGAAAAGAAAAATGAGAAGCATATAGTTCCAGTTACATCATCACAACATGCTCCATTGTTGAAACATCCAGAAATCTCATTTGAAAATGCTGGGAATGATGCCGGTGTTCAAAGCTTTAGCATGTAAGTTCTAGTTACTTGTGGTTTTGTGAAGTAGCTTTAATGTTACAATGCAAACTTCTCCCAAAATTTTCACTATGGTGGACTATTGGGACTATTTCTTTTTTTCTCATCGTCTGACATGCTGATTACTTTAAATTTTAGATTTAGTGAGACCCCAGGTATTACAAGAGGAATTGAGTCTCCCTCAGCATGGAAGTCTCCTTGGTTCATGAACTCTTTTCTCCCTGGACCAAGAATTGACACAAACATAACAATTGAGGTATTCCAAACCCCAGTAGTTGTTTATTTTGTTTAGTGATATGAGACACATCCATATATATATCAGCTTTCTCCAGGTTCTTTGGACTCTATTGGCATGTCACTAAACTTGCAAAAACTATGTTTTAACTGTGCTTTTGTGATCCCTAGGAACTGTCAAGTTGTATGGGTACATAGCTATGTTTTGAGCATAACAGAACTTATGGGATAATTGCTAGTCAATCGCAAGATCACCCTGCATTGCCATAATTTACAAATTGGCATGCTAGCAACTAGATTACACACTGATTAGTGAATGATTACACATTTACATGAGGCATACTTGCACTTTCTATTCTGTGATGGTAAAATCAATGTTCTTGAACCCATATCAAATATGTATGCTTTGAACACTGAAACATCTGGATTTGTGTAGATCCACTGGTATTTTACTCAACCCAATTTTCTTACTTTTTAACAAAAAGTCATTTGTCTATCCTACTACTAAAAGTGAGGATTTTGAAAAACTTCTTCGATAAAAATAGCTCTGGTGACTTCAATAATACCCTGCATGCCCATGGACCACAAAATGTCCATAAAAACTTAGCATATTACATATTGCATAATATCAAAAACTCCTTTGCCAAACAATGTAATTTCAGTTAGAAAATTTGAAAGGAACTTTCAATTTGTAAGGATTCCTTTTAATTTACCATCAATGACAAACCAAGTGATATTAGTTCACAGAAGATGTTGCTGACCTTTTTGTTGACGAGGCAGGCAGCAAACATCATTCACAAAACCCAGTTTTGCAGATGATCCTTACCGAATCTGAATTCTATTGAGAAAACAAAACATGGTTGAGTTGAAAAGGCGTAATGCCTATCTTAATACTTGTCTATATTAGCTGAAGAACCAGTGAATGAAGCATGTATATATCTTGGTTTGCATTTTTCCTGACCTTATGGATAAGACCAATTGTTAATACTTGTTCCTATCATTTATGTCTGTGTAATGTACTTACTATGTATCTAACTTGTTAGAGGATGGGTTGAATTTTTTTAGTATTTCCAATTACAAGTTATCATCAGTTTCTTTGATCAAGTTTGTTCACTTCGTACAACTTTTCAATTTTCTTGCAGGACTTGGATTATTTAATGAGCCCTGGGATGAGAAGCTATGATGCTATTGGGTTGATGAGACAGATGAGGGAGCACACTGCAGCTGCATTTGCTAATGCCCGGGAAGTTTTGGCTAGTGGTGAACCTGAAATGTCCACAACGACAACATTCTCCAGCAACCAAAAGTCATCACGAGAGGACCATCATTTTCTTCACTATGAGCAGGAGAATATGGTTCCTGATGTTTTGGTATTGGATCATTCAATAATTTTGACTTTATTTTTGAACTCTAAATATATATGGTTCCCCCAACCCCTGCATGCACGAACAAAAACACTGTGTGTGTTTGTGTGTGTAATACACTAATACTTTTAGGTTTGAATCTGATTCATAGAAAACTCTCCTTATGCTTTTACAATAACTTCGCTTAACTGCTTCATTTCTTAATCATTCTACAAGATGCCATGGCTGCTTCATGTGCTAATAATTGCATGTCATACATCAAGACATTTTCTCTATCTTTTCTTCTCTCTGGAAAAGAAAAACAAGAGTTGTTTCTCTTCATGAATTTACTGTTTTCCAACTTCTCTAACTTAATTGTTTTTTTTTTTTTTTTTCAATGTACAGATGGAACGGCGTGTTCTTGATTTCAGTGGGTGTGGGACACCTGGGAAGGGAGCAGAGAACAAGAAATTCTCTGGGTTTGTTTCTGCTGCAAGCCCTTTAAGTCCTTCATATTTGTTGAAGAATTGTAGATAGCAGATTCTTCAGGCATACACATTTTTCTGTAGTTATGTGAGGAGATATATATGTGCAGTTATTTTCTGTTTCTTTCATCACCAAAGTATCCAAATTATTTTAGAGGTTCTGTTCTCATTGTCAATGTTTCAGATAATTGAAGTATATAGTGTCCAAATTATTTGTAGAGGCTCTGTTTGACCTATGACCATACCATTCTAATTAATTGAGTAAAGGCAGTGTGATCCAGGAAGCAACTCTCTCTCTCTCATAATTTTTCTTGATGGACTTACAATAGAAAATCTTGATATATATAACAATTTTTTGTTACTTCTATAGTTGATTTACTCACTTCTAAGGATTTACTCACTTCTAAGGCTTTGAAGGCTCCAAATGAATAGTGATCAGAAATCCAATGCTATATGGCAGCCATTTATTTACAGATATATGTAGCTCAAACATTCTATAACAAGGTTGACTTTGTATAAAATGTCTTAAGAATCTATATAGTTGAAGCTTGTTACTGATTGAGCCGTCTACGATTGTCTTATATATTAACATTGTCTTCATCTCTTGGTTTATAAGAAGCTATAACCTGGAAACAGGATCAGCTGAGGCTAAGACGAAGTAGCCAAGGCCAGTGAGTGATATCGATCGAGCTCGGTAAGCCAAGAAGGGCTCTTGGCTTTCTGGGAGATAGTTGGAACCAACCAAACGGGACAAAAAGTCAAGCTATTTCCCGCTCTAGCAAGAGAGACTCCCTTCACTATCATGAACAAACCAGTATGCTATGTCCCTGTTGAATTTTAGAGGGAAAGATTTTTGCCTGAAGCTGAGCTGCAGTTCTGCATCAGCAGGTGCCATGGCACAACTGCTGAGCCAATTGCTTTGTTAACTTGTATAACTTGAAAAGGTTGCCCATTCCATTGAAGGAATCATCAATCTGGAAACCAAGAATGGGAAATAGTATACTAACGATTATTTAGAGCTTTTTTATAAATTTTGAAAACTAGATCAGGTTAGGTTCATTCTACTATTATCTGGTTTTCAGATAAATCAGTTTTCAATTGATTTGAAAAAATATATATTAATACCTTATTTTCTATACAAGACTAAACACGTTTAAATAAAAATTAGAATTATCAAACAATTGTGAAATAAAATTGGTTCAAACGGTGAGATTTTCATGTTTGCCAAACAGCCCTTTATTTACTTGGGATAATTCTAATCACAATCCTTAGTCCATAGGCTAGCTCACACCAACCACTTTAAACAAGATTTCTACAAGGTGGCTAGATGCAATTAGGCCGCAAGGTCAGTGCCCAGTGGCATTGAATTTGTTGGCATTTTCTAATTCTCCAAAAAGCAGGAGAGAGAGAGAGAGGTAGGTTAGTTATTTATGTCTTTCTTTCCCGGGCTTTCTGCCAGCATTGACCTTTAAAATTAGAAGTTTAGAACCCAACTGTTCATTCCTTAAAACCCATAAATTAAAACAAACTAAATAACAATACTAACCGTTTTGTTTATTGTTGTTTACCTCACCAACCTCTGTCTCTCTCTCTCTCAAAAACATGCACCCCACGTTCCATTGCTGCAAAAACAGAAATCTGCACTGACCATTCAAAAATCTCTCTCTCCATAAACTCTGCACCAAATCAGGAAAACCCTTTTCTCTTCCATCTCCCCCCCTCATTTGGGAGAAGGGTTTCTCCTCTTTCTCCTTTCTCCCTCATAACCAAAAAACATCAGTTTTGTTAAAACAAAGCACAAAAGAGAGAACTCTCTGTCTCTCTTTTCAATTATGTAAGCCTTTCTTTCACCGTTACCATGTCTATTTCTTCCCTGTTCTATACATAAAAAAGTGGGCAGAGAATACATACACACATAACACACATATATATAGCTTGAATTTAAGATGGTTCGAGCCCTCGAACAAGTTCATAGCATGCAGAAATCAAAATCTTTCCATTTTAAAAGGATGTTTGAAATCCCAGGGCGACAGGCTCATAGTTTAATCCTTGAAAATGGCAATGATGGAGGAGGAGGAGATGATAAGGCACAATTAAGAAGTCATGGTTCCCGGCCTGTGGGAGACAGCACAATGGAAGTCAGGCAAATAGGGTCCACGCTTAGTCGAGATAAGGATCCAGTTTCGTGGTTAAGCAAGGATGGGACAGGGTCCAGAGCAGGAATTCCCCTTGGCAAGCCACAATCATCAGGTGATATTCAAACTTTAATTTCATCTGTGCCCATATAAAATATTGTCCTTTTATGTGCAATGCTAAAACTACATGGGATGACTTGTGCCAAGAGATGGGAAGATCATGTTAAATCATTTTCATGAATTTGATTTGAATTTTGTCAGATATTGAATTGATGAAGGAAAGGTTTTCTAAGTTGCTTTTGGGGGAAGATATGTCGGGTGGCGGAAAGGGTGTTTCTTCGGCTTTGGCTTTATCAAATGCCATTACAAATCTTGCTGGTATTTGGTGTTTCTATCTCTTATCAATTCATATAATGCATTAGCACTGGTTAAAAATCGATCTGCAGGGTCAAGAATAATTTCAATTCATGAATCTCATCTTGTAACAATTTGTAATTTTCCTCTTCAAGGTTCTCCAATTCATTTTTGTTAAATTTTGAATTTGGGGTGACAATCATTTCTACATAAATGATATTTTTTTTTGTTGTTTAATTGGCATATGCTGAAATGATGAAAATTTTCTAATTCATGTTATTTTTTCCCCTGCCTAATACAATGCAGCTTCTGTTTTCGGGGAACAAAGGAAATTAGAGCCTATGCCTCCAGATACAAAAGCAAGGTGGAGAAAAGAAATTGATTGGCTTTTATCTGTAACCGATCACATCGTTGAATTCGTTCCTTCTGAACAGAAATCCAAGGATGGTACAAACATGGAGGTGATAAACCTCTCTCTCTCTCTCTCTCTCTCTCTCTCATGGGCGTGCACAAGAACACTTGGATTAGAAAGTCAAGTTTTTAACAGGTTGTACCTTAATACTCTTTCTTGATTTGATAGATAATGGTGACACGGCAAAGAAATGATCTGCACATGAACATTCCTGCCCTGCGCAAGCTTGATACCATGCTCATTGTAAAGTACCTGAATTCTCCTGCTTTATTGTAAAGTACCCACTCTTTCTCTCACCTCTCTAACCAAATTATAATGAACAGGAATGCCTAGATAACTTCAGAGACCGGAATGAATTCTGGTATGTGAAGAGCAATGCTGATGAGTCGGAGAAAGGAAACACCCCCAGAACGAATGACAAATGGTGGCTACCGACTGCAAAAGTTCCTCCAAAGGGGCTATCAGATGTATCGCGAAAATGGCTGCAATTTCAGAAGGACTCTGTGAACCAAGTACTGAAAGCAGCCATGGCCATTAATGCTCAAGTACTATCAGAAATAGAGATCCCTGAAGACTACATTGAATCCCTGCCAAAGGTACAAAAACAAAAGAGTTCCCATTATTGATTAGTCCATAGAATTCTTTTTATTTATTTTTTTATTTTTCTATGGGGTGTGTTGGGTTGATTTTCTCCATATTGTTTTGGTAGAATGGTAGATCAAGCCTTGGAGATTCAATCTACAAGAGCATTACGGATGAATTCTTCGATCCTGAGCAATTCCTCTCAACCATGGACTTGTCGACAGAACACAAAGTACTTGATCTTAAAAACAGGATTGAGGCCTCTATCGTGATATGGAAGAGGAAGATGACCCATAAAGATGGAAAGTCTCACTGGGGTTCAGCTGTAAGCATAGGGAAAAGGGAACTCTTTGAAGAGAGAGCTGAGACCATCTTGCTCATTCTCAAACATCGGTTCCCAGGCATTCCTCAATCTTCACTCGACATATCTAAGATCCAATATAATAGGGTCAGAACACATGACAATGCAAAACTCATTCTCAATCAAAGAACAATTTAAGGATAAAGAAAGCTAACTTTTTTTTTGGGTTAATTCTAAATTGTGCAGGATGTGGGACAGGCTATTCTTGAGAGCTATTCAAGGATACTAGAAAGCTTGGCCCATACAGTCATGTCTCGAATTGAGGATGTCCTCTATGTTGACTCTCTCACTCAAAATCCACCACCTGCAGAATCTAATGGGAACCCATCGATGGATTTCTCTACGTTGACAGGACCAGAAAGTTTCCGAAGCCCCAGGGAACAAACAGAGGATTTGAATGCTATGGACACGCAAAATTCAATGACGTTATCGGATTTCATGGGCTGGCAGTTGGATCAGTGTGAAGCTGAGATGAAGGATAGCAACCCAACAGGCACTCTCGAGGACTTGAGTAAATGTCAAAATGAGAAAATCATGAACAAACCTGCTAACGTTATTGCCAAGAAGAAAATTTCCTATATAGAAAAGCTTGAGAACTTTGGTGGCCTAAGAAGTCCAACGGCTCGTCACTGATAACATTAATTGTACGAGAAAGGGAGAAAGGGAGAAAGAGAGGAGAAAAAGGAAGATGGACACAAGAAGCTGCAGATTTACAGGACAAAGATAAACAGTGAGAAAGCTTACTTATCAAATGTAAATATTCAGACCCACATACTTATCCACGGGTTTTTTCGTGTTTTTTTTCTTCGTGCTCTTCCTTCCATTTGCGGATAGGAAAGTGTAAACTGCGTAAGTATTTAACTATTGGGTTTGATGCATTTGGGATGTGCTTTCTGGGTGTGATGACTTATAGCCACTATAATATGATTTATTCTGATATTTCTCTGATGCGGCCGAAGTTATAAACAAGGAAATCGTATAAGCGAATCCTTGAACTCCTTGAAAAACACAAGAAAAAAGAGAGAAAACGATCTCAAGCAATCTTATTAATAAAAATAATCAAAGCTCTCATTGACCCTTAGGTCTAAAGCCCTATTTATAACAAACTACTCATTGTGAAATAAAGAAACACAAACATAAGGAAACTCTAATAATAAGGAAACTAATTAGAAACAACTTAGGAAACTAACTAGATAAAAAAGAACTTCCAAAACAGTAAAAATCAGACAGAATCTCGAAGCTGGATCGATCCAAGTTAAGTCTGGATCAATCCAAACAGAAAATACTCGGAATCACCGCTGAAGCTGGATCGATCCGACATAGACTTGGATCGATCTAATTTAATAAAATCCTCAAAGCAGAATGCATGTCATCGCTGGATCGATCTACCATAACTCCTGGATCAATCTAACATTGCTGGATCGATCCAATCTAAACCTGGATCGATCCAAGTGCAGAAACTCTTATTCTCTCATTCTTTGCTTGCTTCTTGCCAATTTATTCCATAAATCGATCCGCCATTTGATCTACATCAGTCTCCTCCACTTGAGAAAAACTCGACCTCGAGTTCAAGTTCAGATATAATGGCGCTTCATCATGATACTCATACAAATTCGAAACATTGAAGGACTTTGAAATCTTTATATCGGCGCGGGCAAATCAATGACATAGGCATTGTCGTTCAATTTCTTAAGAACCTTGTAAGGACCATACTTCTTTGGTTTAAGCTTAGCATATGTACCTACAGGAAATCTTTCACGGCGTAAGAACACCATCACTAAATCCCCTTCATTGAATATCTTCGATCTCCTGTGCTTATCAACACTAGCTTTTATCTTGGCATTATTTTTCTCCAATTTCTTCTTTACCTCCTCTTGTACTTCTTGAGCTTGCCTAACCATAGCTTCAGTGGCTATGCTCAGACCTGGACCCTTAGGTAGTTTCACAAAATCAACCGCATGCCTTGGTGGAGTCACATATACAAGAGAAAAAGGCGATCTCCCAATAGAACTATGAACATCACTGTTTTAAGCAAACTCACATTGTGGCAAAGCATAATCCCATTGCTTAGGCTTATATCCACAAACACAACGAATTAAGTTTTCCAAGGTTCTATTAGTTACTTCCGTTTGTCCATCCGTTTGAGGATGTGTTGTGGTGCTCCGATTGAGAGAAGTGTCGAACATCCTTCACAAAGTAATCCAAAAATGGCTTAGGAATTTGATGTCTCGATCGGAAGTCGTGGGTATTCTATGCAAACGAACCACTTCTCTAAAGAACAACTTGGCTATATGAGATGCATCTGAAGTCTTTCGGCATGGAATAAAATGAGCCATTTTGGAAAAACGATCCACTACAACGAAAACAAAATCTACCCCGCGTTGAGTACGAGGTAGCCCCAACACAAAATCTATAGAAAGATCCACCCAAATCGTGTCGGGTACGGGTAATGGCATGTAAAGACCCGTATTTTGTGATTGCCCCTTGGATGATTGGCAAATATAACACTTCCTCACAAAATTACCAACATCCTTCCTCAGTTGAGGCCAAAAGTAATGCTTCGCTAACGTAGCGAAGGTCTTGTCTCTCCCTAGGTGACCACTTAATCCTCCACCATGTAGGTCTCGGATAAGCTTCTCACACAATGACGATCGAGGGACACACAAGTTACTGCCTTTAAACAAAAACCCATCTTTAAGCAAATAGTCACTCACCGGTTGGTTGGTGACGCATTTAGCCCAAACTTCTTTGAAGTCCTCATCCTCTCCATAGAGCTCTTTCAAGAACTCAAAGCCCACAATTTCTTGAGTCAAAGTAACAAGTAAGCTCACACGCCAACTCAAGGAATCCGCAACTAGATTTTGAACCCCCGAACTTGTGTTGAATGTTGAAAGTAAACTTTTGTAAATAAGCTGCCTACCTCATGTGCATTCCCTCCAACTTCTTTTGACTATTGACGAACTTCAAAGCTTAATGGTCGACGTAAAGGACGAACTCCCTTTGAATTAAGTAGTGCTCCCAATGCTTCAAGGCTCGAAATACTGCGTAAAACTCTTGATCATAGGTGCTCCACTTTTGACGGAATTCACTTAGTTTCTCACTAAAGAATGCCACCAGACGCTTCTCTTGTGACAAAACAGCCCCAACTCCTACTCCACTAGCATCACATTGCACTTCAAAAACCTTCTCAAAGTTCGGTAAGGCTAGAACAGGAGTCGTACACAATTTCTCTTTGATCTTGAAGAAGCTCTTTTCCGCTTCATCACCCCAAAAGAAACTACCCTTCTTCAAGCACTCAGTGATTGACGCTACTATGGTGCTGAAATTTCTGATAAAACGGCTGTAGAAAGTAGCTAACCCATGGAAACTTCTCACTTCGGTGACGGTTTTAGGTGTAAACCACTCTCAAATCACACGCACTTTTTCTTCATCAACATGAATGCCATTAACACTCACCACATAACCTAAGAACAACAAATTGTCGGTCATAAAGCTGCAATTCTTGAGGTTAATAAACAATTGGTTGTCTTTTAAAACAACCAATACTTCACGCAAATGCTCCATATGTTCCTCTTTCGTCTTGGAATAGATAAGAATGTTATCAAAATAAACCACAACAAATTTTCCAACGAAAGGTTTAAGTACCTGATTTATCACCCGCATAAAGGTACTTGGAGCATTGGATAATCCGAACGGTATGACCATCCATTCATACAACCCATCTTTGCTTTTGAAGGCGGTCTTTCACTCATCTCCGGATCGGACTCGAATTTGGTGGTAGCCACTGTGCAAATCAATCTTAGAGAACAACTTCGAGCCATCTAACATATCAAACATATCATCCAAACGTGGAATAGGGAACCGGTACTTGATAGTTATTTTATTGATCGCATGGCTGTCCACACATATACGCCAACTTCCATCTTTCTTAAGCGTTAGTAAGGCGGGAACTGCACACGGACTCATAGATTCCTGTATGAAATCCTTTTGTAGTAGCTCATCTATCTTCTCTTTCAAAATCTCACTCTCCTTAGGACTCATCCGATAGTGTGGCAAGTTAGGCAAACTTGCACCCGGTATCAAATCGATGTAATGTTATATATCCCGCATAGGAGGCAAGTGGTTGGGCAAGTCATCGGCGGTGAACTCTTTGAATTCCTCTAGCAACGGTCGTAGTTGGTTAGGAACCACTACTTTGATTAGCCCTTTGTCCTCTACCATAAACGATTTTACCACCATAGCATATATTCCTTTGGTCTCTTTAGAGTCAGATACGAACTCAGCTTCGGACCTGACCAATGTTAGAAAAGACTGACCCTCCACTTGAGAATGTGGAGTTACACGTTGTTGCTTTACAGGAGCCATAACAATTTTATGGGAATTCCAAATAAAAACATAAGTATTATCCCTCCCCTTATACGTAACATCTACATCAAATTGCCAACGCCTACCCAACAGTATATGGCTAGCTTCCATATCAATTACATCACAAGCAACAGTAGAACTATAGTGTTTACCGATAAAAATAGGGACATAACAAATTTCAGTTACCTGTGCCGTAGGTCCTTTTTTGATCCACCCAATTGAGTAAGGACTTGGGAGTTATTCCATTGGTAGTTGTAAGTGATCAACTAGCCTCTTTGCCACAAAATTCTCGCAGCTACCACTGTCGATAATCAAATCGCACACCCTTTTCTTGATTGTACAATGAGAACAGAATATGTTGTGCCTTTAACTATTGTCCTCTTGCTTGGGCGCAAACAATACGCACTGCACCACACAATTAACCATCGCGTCTTCTTTTTCGGCGTATTCAGCTTCTTCATAATCTTCATCGCCTTCGGGGTTTTCTTCCTCTTCACACGTTTCAACATCCTCAATCAAGTTAATTGGTCTCCGTTCCAAGCATACGTTGGAATGATGTCCCGGTTTCCCACACCTAAAACACTTCCTAACCGAAGGTCTAGTGTAAGGATTGGGGTTCTTTGATGTGCTACCTGTTGCAGCCGCGGTAGTTTTCGTGGATTCCACTTGTCCCCTTGTCGGATTGGAAGGTTGTGAGGCTTTTTCTTTATCGGTTGCCGGTGATTGTGTTTCCAAAGTATTCCTACGGTATCCCGAAAAAGGTTGGCGGCTCTTCTCCATAGTTTCAGCCCGTAGAGCCATCCCTTGGGCTTCTTCGACTGTCCACAATACTTGCATCCCGATTTTGTCTTTGATTGAAGGTTTAAGACCATGTAAATATCGGGAGACTTGTTGGTGGTCAGATTCATTCAGATTGTTACAAACGGTTAGCCTCGAAAATTCATTGTTGTAATCGAAAACCGACCTTGTACCTTGAACGCAATTTTGATACACGTGGAATAGGTATTGCTCATAGTCCATGGGAAGGAAACGATCCCTCAACAAGGACTTCATTTGACGCCACGTTCGCACGAGACTCTTTCCTTGCCTACGCCTCGTCTTTTGTAATTGATCCCACCAAGTTGCAGCGCTTCCCTTTAGTTTGTAGGCCACAATACGCACAAGCTTGTCCTCTTCAATACCCATTAGGTCAACGAATCATTCTACTTCGGAGAGCCAATCTAGAAATTCTTCAACTTGGAGATTCTCATTGAAGTTAGGAATGTCCGCTCTCATTCGATAATCTTCGAAGTCCTTTTGTTGACGTGTCGGTCGTGGCGCATACTCTTCCTCCTCTTCAGACTCACCTTCACTATCTGGATGATAGTAACCAGGACGTCTTGCGGCGTTTCGATTGGTGGGTTGGCCTCTAGCAACTCCTTCGGCGCGTCTCCCCCCAACTTGCCTATGGTTGGCATTGACGTTTAACGCAGATAGCATGTCGCGAATCTCTGTTAACGTTTGAGAATGCGCCTGCGAAATACGTTGTTGTTCTGTCATAGCCGCGCATAGGTCTTCCACCCTTTGATCAACGTCAAGATGGCGTCTAACTCCATCCCCATGATTTGACATCGAGCTTGGCAAACCTCGCTCTGATACCATAAACAAGGGAATCGTCTACGCGAATCCTTGAACTCCTTGAATAACACAAGGAAAAAGAGAGAAAACAATCTCAAGCAATCTTATTAATAAAAATAATCAAAGTTCTCAATGACCCTTAGGTCTACAGTCCTATTTATAACAAACTACTCATTGTGAAATAAGGAAACATAAACATAAGAAAACTCTAATAATAAGGAAACTAATTAGAAACAACTTAGGAAACTAACTAGATAAAAAAGAACTTCCAAAACAGTAAAAATCGGATATAATATCGAAGCTGGATCGATCCAAGTTAAGTCTGAATCGATCCAAACAGAAAATACTCGGAATCACCGCTGAAGCTGGATCGATCCAACATAGACCTGGATCGATCTAATTTAATAAAATCCTCGAGGCAGAATGCATGTCATCGCTGGATCGATCCACCATAACTCCTGGGTCCAATCTAAGCCTGGATCGATCCAAGTGCAGAAACTCTTGTTCTCTCCTTCTTTGCTTGCTTCTTGCCAATTTGTTGCATAAATCGATCCGCCATTTGATCTGCATCATTCTCCCTTTTTCTAAGTTGCTTTTCAAAGGCTCCGTGTCTCCTTAACCCTTTTGCCTTATCCAAATTCTTTAGGTACAGTTTAGTCTCCACACCAGACTGCTTTATATATGAATTCATATCCTATCAGATCAGATCAATGTGCATAATTCATGGTAACTGGCATCGATCTTAACATGATACTGCAGTATTTTCAGTTTTGAGGTTGATACTATGAGCAAACCTTGTGTTTTTTTAGGTGAACATTAATGGGTTTTTTTTTTGCTTCACATAATCTTATATATCTAGTAACAAGATAAAAAAGCTTGAAGCATATCTAGATGATGAAACTATTAATCACCAAGTAATGTTGATTACGACCAAATGTTAAAATGAAATAGGACTTGGCCAATTGAATGCCACTGTAATTTTTCGAATTTTCCTCGATGAAATGTGGATAGAAAAAGTGTACAGAAATGCTGAATTTGAATACTTGAATTTCATTGAATCTGTCCATTTGGCTAGTTATCCAATTATCTGGTATTCCATTACAATCCCAAACTGCTCTGGGCTCAAGTTCACCTGATAAGCATTGTCAAAGAAAGGTACCAAACCTTTTGATCTAATCAACTGCCAGCTCTGCTCCCACTGAGAACATGCATGAAGAAGCACACAATTGCTCCTGATGAGGCACTTGCCAAGATCCTCTAGCAGGCCTGTTACCACAGATAAAGAAATGCCGCTAATAACTACCTTATTAGTGATATTAACCCTTCATCTTGAATTTGGTCTATTAATCTTCAACAAAGCTCATTTACTAGAGGAAAATAAATATATAACATTGGTCCATAATAACATTATATTTCATCCCTGGCCTACCGACAAACCCATAAAATAATTACATGGAGTCCCTAAATATTTCAGTTTGATCGTTTAGTCCTTCGAAGGAGCGTTAAGATGTCATTAGTATGCAATGATCTCCTAAACAACGAGCTGTGACCATGCTTAGGAGTACTCTGCCAAAAAAAAAATGAGCACATAAGAAAAAAGAAATGAGTATGTTACTAAGGATGTGCAGAAATTAAATGGAGATATCGGACTATTATTGGCCCTTGTAGCCTAACAGTATCTCTCTTATCTTACAAATTGAAAGTCTTGGATTTGAGTTTTTGGACAAAAAAAGAATTATGGAGATACTAAAGTTAAATTAGCTTTACCTGAAAATGGAAAGTTGGATTTGGAGTTTTTGATAATATTGACAGGCCATTGCGAACAGGCAATACTGCATGAAACAAGATTAAGCAAAATTAATAGTACATCTCAACTCATAGTGCTAGGAAAATGTGGACTAAAACTCAGAGCATGAATCTCTGTTTGGATCTTGGAAAAGTTAAGAAAGAACAAGGAAAAGGAAAGGAAAATAATAATTGCAAATGGAATGCTTTCTTTTTTTCAAAAGCAGGGTTAATGATTCACTCATAACCTCAATGGGAGAGATGAAATTCATGTTACCAGTAAGTGAATTTGTATGCCCCTTCTGTTCATCAATGTCGGACGACAAATTCTTAGCTAGAGGTGCCTTGTGATCATAGGTGTGCAAGAAAAGTGGTGCCCTGTCTTTCTCCTTGCCCAATTCATTCTTATTCAAGATTTTCTTAGAACTTGGATTATTAGATTCCCTGCATTGAATCAAGTTTATCACAATCATATATATATATATATATATATATATATATAAAATTGTCTCTCTTTTAAAAGCTGGAATACATATCACTAAACCAACAAACAATAGGTAACACAATCGTTTTTTGAAGACATTATTTCACTTATTAATCATGACTTTGGAATCAATAAGCATGGCCCTTTTCTAAAAAAATGGACAAATGTGTCTCAGTTCTGGAGTTGAATAGCTTATTACATTTGTGATTATGTAAACCCTGCAGACAAACACCACTTTATGATATATGTTGTAAGAGTACATAGAAAGGAAAATTGATACCTTGAAACTCCATTTGCTCTCTCAATATTTGGAATTGCTGATCAAGAAATCAAGGCAGTAAAAACCCAAAAACAAAAAACAAAAACAAAACAAAAACAAAAACAAAAACAAAAACAAAAGGAAGTGATTACGGGTTGATAGATAACGAGGATGAAATCTTGACAGATTCTCTGGCCAGCGGAGTCTACTTAGAGCAAGCTTGTGAGCGTATTGTTCGCACGTGAGAAGCCTCTATAATAAACACCAATTACGTTCAAATT